>VMDO01004403.1:104384-126292 GCA_007922755.1 Pedetes capensis
GTTGGTAGAGTGCTGATCTGCACTCTCTGAGGTCCTGGGTTCAATCCCCAGCACCACAAATGGGAGAAAGTCCTGGCAGCCCACTCTAGCCACTTTCAAAACTATCAACCATTGAAAACCCTATGTTGTACACAGGGTTTCTATGAGTCAGATCTGACTTGATGGCACCTAACAAGAACAACACTTGGAGAGAGGTATGAGGGGAGGTTTCTCCTATGGAGAAAGATAGGTAACACATTTGAAGAAATGGTGGGAGCTGAAGACCTTCCTGTTTCTCATCTGTAGTCACATACCATAAGGCCCTTAGGATAGGTAACAGATTTGGAGAAATGGTGGGAGCTGAAGACCTTCCTGTTTCTCATCTGTAGTCACGTATCATAAGGCCCTTCGGAATGCAAAAATTTCTTTTGGTCTCAGTTCATGAAACTTTCTTGCTGTTGTTAGGTGCCATCAAGTCGGGTCCAACTCATAGCAATCCTATGTATAGAAGAACAAATCACTCCTCGATTCTGTGCCATGAACACAATCTTATCTATGTTTGTGCCCATTGTTGCAGACACTATGTCAATCCATCTAGTTGAGGGTTTTTCTTTTTTCATTGACCTACCATTCTCCCAAACATGATGTCCTTCTCCAGGGACTGGTCCTTCCTGACAACAAATCCAAAATATGTAAGATGCAGTCTAGCCATCCTTGCTTTCTAGGAGTACTCTGGCTGTACTTCTTCTAGGACAGATCTGTTGATTCTTTTGGCAGTCCATGATATATTCAATATTCCTCTCCAGCACCATAATTCAAAAGCATCAATTCTCCTCCTGTCTCCCTTGTTCAATGTCCAGCTTTCACAATCATATGATACTACTGAAAATACCACGGCATGAGTCAGGCACACCTTCATCTTTAATGCAACATCTTTACTATTCAACACTTTAAAGAGATCTTTTTGCCACAATCTATGCAAGATCTGTGTGGAATGAGGAGTAAATTTGACTGAGGGGGTTAAATAACATATGGAAAGCACAAAAGAGCTATAAAGTAGTAGCATCATAACACATAAATTCAAAGGAGTCCCCTCCATTCCACACACACCTGACTTTTTAATGGTGTGTAATGCCTTCTCCATGGCATCATGAGTGAAGGCCAAAGCCAACTCAGCACCACGAGACAGTGACTTAGTATGAAATCAGAGTAGTGAATTATGCAAGGATTTCCTTTGCATTCATTTCCAGTGCCTTTTTTGCCTGAGACATATTAATGCTGTTGTTGTTGTTGTTAAGTGCCATCGAGTCAGCATCCAACTCATAGCAATTCTATGTACAACAGGTGAAACACTATTGTCAGTGCTTCTCTGCTATTCATAGTTTTCAATGGTTGATTGTTTTTTTGGGAGTGGGTTGCCAGGTCCTTCTCCCAGACATGTGAATATTCTGTAGCAACTGTACAGCCACAGGAGTGGATCATCAATTACTTGAAGACTGTGACCAATTGCATGTTTAAATGCTACTATGTAGAGAAATCAAGCACTTAAGAGTTCACCCTCACTTTCTGCCTCCTTCCTCCACTGAGTCCATGCCCATTGGATGTACTGCCTGGTGAATTATCCTGTCCAGCCCTGGGAGGCAGTTAGTCTAACCAAGCCAATAGGGACCTCTCACTCTGATAAGTATACTGCTATTTTCTAAAACTGTCATTTAAGCGATGTGCTTTAAGCCCATGCTTTTTCATGAAGCCTTCACCACAAACATTTTTGAGGAGATAGCCTAACTGCATCATCAAGCTCGTGGTTTGCAGAATGTGATTTAGAATCCCAGCCTGTGTGCACAGACATTTACCTCATACTCCTCCATCTCATTACCGAAAATCGATGGAACAAGCCATAAGTCACCACTGGCAAGCAATCCATTCAGACAGAAGGAAAGAAAAATAAGCCTTCGGTCAGAAATAATGTACCTTGATAAGCAGCTTTGGGAGGGAAAGCTTGTCACGAAAATTTGTGACAATGTCACATAATCACGTTCCATGTATAAGTAGCAAAGAGAATGGTCATCTAAAGACAGCATTTGGACATAAGTCACAAAGGAATAGGTATAATCATGTCACGTTTCATCATAACTTCACAAAAGTACCTCAGAGACCCTTCCAGAGACTGTTCTAATCTGCAAGTAATGACAGAGTCCCTGTTCTGACTGCATTTTAACAGCTATGTTAGAGGGTCCTACTCTAATACCTTGTTGTTGTTGTTGTTTTTGTTGTTGTTGTTAGGTGCCATTGAGTTGGGTCTGACTCATAGTGTCCCTATGTACAACACAACAAAATACTCCCTGACACTGCGTCATGCTTGGCACTATGTCAGGGCTTCTTTGCTATTCAAAGGGTTTTCAATGGCTGATTGCTTTCCCAATTGCTTTGGGAGTGGATTGCCATGCCCTTCTCTCATTTTTGCAGTGTGGAGGATTGAACCCAGGGCCTCAGAGAGTGCAGAATAGCACTCTACCAACTGAGCTAAACACCAGCTCCCCTATACCATGAGCTACTCAAAAAGTTCATTGGCTTAAAGATTTTTATAAACTGTTAATATTAACACAAATCTCTTTTGAGCACTGAATTAAACACAACATTGATTTATTTAACAAATATTCATTGATTAACTACTATGCACAAAGCACTTAGTAAACCATGAATGCAGAAATGCAGACTATTAAATGACTGTGCACTCTGCTGCTAATGTGAATGTGCTCAGACATGCCTAACCTCCAATTTAGCAGTATCTGCACTTGCTAAATATATGATGTTTAGATTTAAGCACAATAGGGATGAGTAATTATTATGAGGGAAAAATGATGCTGCATCTCTAATGAGGCAAATCTGTTCAAAAGTGTGTTAAATTTTCTATGTTATAAAACGTACTTCATCTCCCTAACTTTTTAGTCATAGTGACAATTTATCTTAGCAGAAGATGATTTAAGTGCCATGTAAAATTACTAAAGAGCTAAATAAATCTGATGAAACCTCAATAAAAGAAGCCCTTGACCTGAATCAGAATCAGATGTGATCTTACCTGAGAGATGATATGGAATCAGATAATCTGCTAGAACCAATGCAGTCCTTATACAGTAAATGAAATCATATGTAGTAGAACACATACACACATGCCGATGGAACGGTATTGATGAAGCCAATTAGAAAGACATTTACCCCTACCCTCAGATGCTTTTGTTTTAAATATTTTGAATCTATTGTTTTGGGTCTGTCCAATATGTTGTTGTTGCTGTGCCTATAAGATAGTAGATAAAATGCAGGCAGAAAACCAAATGGTCAAAATAGTAACAAAGGCAGTTTCCTGTTTCTAAATGCTGACTTTTGCCTTGAGAAAAAGGACCTTCCGGGCAAAAGCTGCTAGATGAGCATTGCAAAGTTTCACTCCTTATCAGACCATATTTGCTATCATTAGTTTAAATTGGCTACTATTCTACATATTAACTTTTTAGAGGTATCATTTTGAAGTTTACCAGTAACAGCCCTAGATGCATACAAGATGAAGCATTCTTTTCATTTCTACTCTCGGCTGGTTCGCTGTGACTCCACAATATTTATCTCTAGACTAAGAGTATGCCGGTGGGCTGAGGGCCCTTGTAGTTTGGCAAAGTACGAGCCTGGTGGTACAAGAGGTCCACTGCCATCCAACTTAAGTAACAATGTCCATCTCAGACAAAATTTAAAGTCCCAAAACATCAGAAGGGGCTGGGGTTTAGCCCAGTTGGTAGAGCACTGCTCTGCACTCTTTGAAGATCAGAATTCAATCCCCAGCACCCCCAAAATTGGGAGCAGGATAGGTCAATCCACTCGTGAGGCAATCCCAAAACAATCAGCCATTGAAAACCCTATGAGGGTCGCTATGAGTTGGACTGGACTGTACGGCACCTAACAATAACAACAACAAATACCAGAAGGGGCTGAAGGTTAGCTCAGTTGGTAAAGGGCTTACTTCACTAACACTCTGAGGCCCTAGGTTTGACTCTCAGCACTGCAAAAGTGGGAAAAGGACCTGGCAGCCCACTCCGGAAACAATCAACCATCTGAATAGCAGAGAAGCACTGACATAGTGCCAGGCATGACACAGTGTCAAGAAATGCCTTGTTCTGTTGTACATAGGGTTGCTATGAGTCACACCTGACTTGATGGCACCTAACAACAACAAATACCAGAAAGTCCCTAAATACCAGAAAGATGTCTATGTTTTATTGACTATGCAAAGGCATTTGACTGTGTGGATCACAACCAACATTGAGAAGAATGGGAATACCAGAGCAGTTAATTGTACTCATGAGGAATCTGTACATGGACAAGGAGACAGTCATTGGAAAAGAACAAGGAAACATTGCTTGGTTTAAAGTCAGGAAAGGTGTGTATCAGGGTTGTATCCTTTCACTGTATCTCTTCAAAGCCTATGCTGAGAAAATAATCTGAGAAGCTGGACTTTATGAAGAACATGGCATCAGGATTGGAGTAAGACTCATTAACAACCTGTGTTATGAAGATGACATGACTTTGCTTGCTGAAAGTGAAGAGGATTTGAAACATTTACTGATGGAGATCAAAGAACATGGCCCACAGCAGGAATTGCACTTCAACATAAAGAACACAAAAATCCTTACAAATGGGTCATTAAGCATCTTCATGATAAATGGGAAAAGACTGAGGTTGTCCAAGATCTTGCTTTACTGGCTTCTGCAATCAACACTCATGGAAGCAGCAGTCAAGGAATCAAAAGATGCACTGCATTGGGAAAAGCTGTTGCAAAAGACCTCTTAAAAGTACTGAAAAGTAAAGATGTTTCATTGAAGACAAAAGTGCACCTGACTCATACCATGGGATTTTCAGTTGTATCATATGGTTGTGAAAGCTAGACAGTGAATCAGGGGGACAGGAAAAGAATTGATGCTTTTGAATTATGGTGCCGGAGACAAATATTGAATATACATACCATGAACTGCCAAATGAACGGACAGATCTGTCCTAGAAGAAGTGAAACTGCGGTGCTCCTTGGAAGCAAGGATGGTTAGACTGTGTCTTACATATATTGGACATGTTGTCAGGAAGGACCAATCCCTGGAGAAGGACATCATGTTTGGGAGGGTGGTGGGTCAATTAAAAAAAGGAAAACCCTCAACTGATGGATTGACACAGTGTCAGCAACAATGGGCTTAAACATAAAAAAGATGGAGTGTCTGGCACAGACCCGGGGAGTGCTTATTCTGTTGTACACAGGGTCGCTATGAGTAGGACTCAACTCAATGGCACCTAAAAACAACAAAATTTTTATAATTTCATTAGGGACACAGAGAAAGAGAATACCAAGTGTAGAAGATGGTGTGGGACTAGGCACAGGGAGTGCATATGGGTTCAATCATTTTGGAAAATAATGGCACAATCCAGGAAAGTTGAGGACTCATACGCCCGTGAACTGTCTTATGTATGGCTCCTGGAACCTAGACCAGATAACTTGAAATGGGACTAGAATTTCAGGCATGCTTTTGTCCTTTAGAATAGCATGAAATTAAGAAAAGAAGTGGTCCTATTACTTATTATATTTGGAAACTAAGAAATATATCTAGTTAAAAATTACCTGGGTAACAAGGTAAATATATCCACTAATGTCTTAACAAAGTTATCAATTTAAATTTCTATTAAGGAATAAGATTTTCTTTGGATTGAAAGTAATTTAGTGGACATAATTTTGAGTTATAACTAAAGTGTAACATGATTTTTTTATATGTTAAAGACTCAATGACATTTGGAATGTTGGGATTATAAGTTTACATTAGGTTTTAGAATTGACTTCATTAATATTTTTTCAAACAAGAAATTTAATGCAAGGTATATTAAAGATCAGTGATATTTGGTACCTTGGAATTGTAAGTTTACGTTAGGTTTTAGAATTGACTTCATTGATATTTTTCCAAACAGGAAATTTAATGCAAGGAATGATTAAGCCATCAGAGTAGAGTACGAACTAAAGAGACTGTAAAAGGGACTGAGACTCTGGGTCTCAGAGGGTGTACTCAAGGCAAGACAAAACTGACAGAAGCCTCCCTTCCCCAAGATGGGCTTAGACCTCATTGCAGAAGATATGTTTGCAGCCTGCTAGATGACAGAGTTCTCTGGGTTGCCTGGGCAACACCTGGCCCACAAGTTCTGGGCAAGCAGCAAGTGGTTCTCCGAGGGATGAGGGAGCCACTGTTGGTGTGCACACAGGAGGACAGAGGGCCCATTGTGAGAATGACACCTGGAGCAGATGGCGGCCATTAGGCCAGACTGGGCTGTGAGGCAACTGGGGAAGCGCACATTCCCCTGTGTATGTGGCATAGAAGGACAGAGCAATATTAGGTGTCCTTATATGCATACCACTGACCAACAGAGCAGCGACTGGAATAATAAGAGAAGTCCATTCCTCCCATATCATGTCTCTTCAGCTCCCTTCAGAAACCTCAACATCATCCTCACTGTGAGGTTGGAGGAGAAATGCTTGTAAGGCCAGGTCCATGATGGAAGAGCAGGCGTTGAAGCGTGAATTTGAAGCTAGGAGAGGTGCATATTATCTCATGACTTCACTGACACTATTCTAGTTATTTTTATGAAATGCAATGCAGAAGAATCATAGAAGGATATGTGTTTGTAATTATTAAGACTGGCAACCTGAGGCCTATGTCCTGCCTTCCAGCCATTTTGCTATTTTCTATCCTCTTCTATTGAAGATCAGGAAAATCTATGATGATAGTATTTTAATATTTTAAATATGGTAGAATTTCAAAGTGGTCTAATTTCCCATTAACTTGTGATTCTTATATTAAGTAGATAAGGCTGAAGTGAATGGCCAAACTAAGTTTCACATGTAGACTGAAAATTAAACAATCTTTATCATGACTTTTCTATGCATATCAGAAGTGTGTGCAATGACAAAAAATAGAAATCACCCAAATGTACACAGGCTCAACTACCGATAAACAGAGATAGCACAACAGATAGCAGTGAAAATAAACTGCTAAAATTACAGGTCTCAACGCACAAGCAAGCTGTAGAAGACTGAAAAAGTTTAGTACCATTTAAATTAAGTTCTAAAAGAAATGAAAACCATCCAGAATATTTGCTCAGAAATAAACTTGGGGTAAGCTATAAGAAAAAGCAAGGCAATGACCATAAACTCTATCACCCAGTTAGTGTCTCCCCCTACCCATCCCAATATATGGTCTCAGGCCACCTTCTGTTTTTTACTACTTGATTCAAGTGTAACAAAATCATCACTAGTGTTGCAATTTTATAACCGTCTCACTCTTGCAGGCTACATAAGGGTAGGGTTTTGTTGTAGTTCAACAGTGTACCCTAACTGCTTAGAGCAACATCTGGGATGTTGCGTTAATATACATCCACTCATTATGGAATTAATAACAATGGTGAAGACAGCTGAATGGAAGGGAAAAGAACTTGACAGAAAAATGGCCAGGAAATGCCAACGGCTCTGTAAGGAAGGAAAGCACAGAGCTAGATCTCTACTGACATGCACGATAGGGCTCAGTGCTCTGCTTGCAGGGCATGCAAGTGGGAATTAATGGGTATGAGTGTTTGCAAGGCAAGCCCAGCAAGTCACAGAGACATCAAGGGTACCGGGGGATGAATAATTAGCAATAGGTCATGGAACTTCGAATGGTCAGAGAAAAACCCAAAGTCAGAAGGAAGACAGAATAGGCATGCACAGGTGTGGTAGGTGTGAACAATCTGAAAGATGGGAGCCAGAATGAGCTGAAGATCAAGCTCTTCTCAACGACAAGGAGATCTGAGGATGGCTGCAACAGTAAGCGCCTGGGTGGATAACATCAAAGTCAGCGAGCTGAGGAGAAAAGACTGTGGAAAACGAGTCATTATGTTATAAATGCAGGGGGGAAAAATGTTAAAAGAAATTGGAGCTGGGCGCTGTGTTGCATGCCTGTAATCCCAGTGACGAGGAGGCTGAGGCAGGATGATTCTAGGCTTGAGGCCAGAGGCAGCCTGTGCAACTTAGCAAGACTGTATCTCAAAATAAAAAAATTAAAAAATAAAGAAGGGGCTGGAAGAGCAGCTCAGGGGTGGAGCACTTGCCTAGCATGTGAAAAGCCTTGGGTTCCACCCCTCATTACTGCAAAAAAAGGGGGGAGGGGAAAGGGGAAAATGGAATCAAAATACAAAATAACATAGATTCTAAAAGATTTTAGAACTCTACCAATTAAGTATACAACTATAAAATATGCTCATAAAACAATGAATATAACTATTTTGAATCAACAAAAATATAAACTGGTATTTTTCTGTTCAGTTACATGAAGGTAAAATATCTTTTTCCACTTCGTCATATTTCTGTTCTCGTGAACATACAAAGTGCGTGTTTAAATGCTAATAAACAGGAAGAGCCATCAGCAGGCAAAGTTGTGCATGAACAGAATAAAGAAAATCTAATGAACATACACCATAAGAAGACAAAGCTGATCTCATCACTTTTGCTGTGGATGGAAGAAAGAAGGCAAATCCAAAAGCTCTGGAGAAGTTCCAACAGGTATTAAGGAAAATAGACATTTATTCTTCTAAAAGGAGTATTCATCTGGAAGCATCTCCTGAGAGGAACTAATTCAATAACCAGACACCAAGTCAACTAAAATTAAAAACTATAAATTCAGGAAGAAATAACACCAAGAACTCACAGAAAATGAATAGTTTATGTTGACTTATGAGGAACATGAATTTTGAAAACTACAAATAATTTCCTCAACGGAATAACAAAAAAATTACTTGCTGTTTGTTAGAAACTAAAAAAATACATTAAATTTTGTATTAGAAATCACGTTAAAAGTTATAGAAAATGTTAAAGTTAGGAAAAATAGATCGATGAAAAACTTGGTATAGTATACTAAATTTAGTAAAAAGATGTTAATAATTTTTTTCTTTGTTTTTGAGACAGTCTTCACTACATGGCCCAGGCTCGCCTTAAACTCATGATGATCCTCCTGCCTCAGCCTCCCAAGTGCTGGAATTACAGGGGTGTGCCACCATGCCTAGCTAGATATTAATAGGTTTCTAAGTGATACCACCCTCTTGTGTCTGTCAGCTTGTCATGCTGTGGAGGCTTCTGTGTTACCATGATGCTGAAAGCTAGGCCACCAGTACTTCAGATAACAGCAGAGCCACCCGTGGTAGACAGGTTTCAGCTGTGCTTCCAGACTAAGACAGACTAGGGAAAAGAACCCAGCAGCCCACTCCTGAAGCAATTAGTCATTAAAAATGCCATGAATAGCAGAGAAGCTTTGTCAAATAGTGCCAGAAAATGAGCCCCCACCAGGCTGGAAGGCATTCAAGAAATGACCAGGGGAAAAGCTGGCTCCCCAGAGTCGACCTTAATGACAGCGATGGCACAAAGCCCCTGGGACCTCCTTTTGCTGATGTGGCATGACCCAAAATGTTAAGAAACACAGTCTGCAACAATGGGCTCAAACATAAAAAGACTGTGTGCATGGCACAGTATCAGGGAGTGTTTTGTCCTGTTGTACACAGGGTCACTATGAGTTGGCCATGACTCAACAGCTCCCAACAATAAACAACAAGTGGTACCAGAGAAGATTTTCTTGAGAAGTATGTTAAAAACCAGAAGCATTAAGAATAGTATTATTTGAAACAATCAACACAAAGGTTTACCTGTAGGAAATCAAGTACTTATGGCTTATGAGTGGTTAAGCCTTATACAAGTGAATCCTTCTGCTTGCCAGAGAAAGATCTGGTTACTAACCATACATTTACCAGAGTTCCTCTAGCCAATGACTTTACTAGTATCTCCAAAAACCTAACAGTGACATTTTTATGACAGGTCTGCCTGTAGGTAAAGAAGGAAAGAAGGAAAAACGGAGGAATGCAGGATGAGGCAAAGGGAAATAAGGGAAAAGAAGATTAATGACTTCGGGGAGAAAAGCTTTATGTAATGTAAAGTTGAAATTGCTCTGATCTTACAAAATACATATACTCTTTATCCTTAATATATATGCTGAATTTACAGTCAATAACTCTCTTTCAGAATGCAGCAGCTGGAAGGTTGATGTTTCCAACTGGTGAAAGCTGGAAGAAATCATGTAGTCTAAAATATGGTGGGCAAATAAGGGTGAATCTATCCATCTTTTCTATGGTAACTAATACTGGATGCTAGAGCTCAACTGAAAATATTATCAAGTTATGCCAAATTTACAGACTGTCTATGATGAAGCTTCTATGTGGTACATATAACATCTGCCTCCATTTTTTTCCAATCAATTCTTGATGCTGAGCCCAGACAGCATGTTTCAGTAGATATACAAAGCCCAATTTTTGTGACTTACTTTGTGACTGGATGAAATCTGCTCAAATATGGCACCAGAAACAAAAACCTTTCTTTTCAGGGTCATTCTTTTCCTTTGTTAGGTTGTGATTGTGCTAGGCATCCCACTCAGTGCATTGAATAGGGTACAGACAGGAGTCAGTGCTTCTGGCTTAGACTCTATCCAGGAAGTAGATCAAATCTGAAACACTGAATAAAGAAGGGATAAGCCACTTTGGATATCTAATTCCAAAGTGCTCATGAGCTACCGCAATGCAGAAATGTTCTTCTCTTTGTCTTTGGGGGGTGTGGACGTTGTGGGTGGGGGAGACCAGGAGGGTGAACACAGGGCCTTGTGCATACTAAGCAAGTGCTCTATGACTGACATGCATCCTAGACCCTTTTTATTCTTTTATTTTGAGACAGGGTCTCACTAAGTTGCACCGGCTCTGGCCTCTGGCCTCAAATTCACAGTCCTCCTGCCTCAGCCTCCGAGTTGCTAGAATTACAGGTGTGCATCACTGCACCCAGCTTCTTTTCTTTGTCTTAAGTGAAAGAGTCACAGCTCTGTAAAGTCTAGTTTGACTCTGGTATATAGAAGGCCTAGTGTTTCAACTGTATGCTATTCCATAGCATGCGTCTCTATACTCACTTTTATATCTTTAGCCTGAACTCTCCCATGAACTCCAAGTATCTGACATTGGCATTTGAGCATCAAATAGGTATCTCAGGTCCAAATCCAAAGTGACTTCCTGTGTTTGCCAACAAATCTCCCAGTTATCCTCACTTCAGCTGATGGTGACTGGGACTTTATAGTGATGCAACACCAAACCTTGCTGGTTCCAGTTCATTGACAAATCATGTTGACACTATCTTAATAACTATCTCCAGAATCTGACCCTTTGCACCGTGCCTCCTGCTTTCTGCCTGGTGAACATCACTACCATCTCTCACCTAGATGGCTGAGATGGGCCCCATCTGACCAGCTACATGTCCACCCATACTCAGTCCATTCCATAGAGGCCAGAATGAGGCCATTCAAGACAGACTGTATCTTTCAAAGGCTTCAGACCTCAGGCCCAATGAGACTCAACAATCTTAAGAACATGTCCCATGCTCTTCCCTGTGTCCTGCCATTCCCCTTCATTCTGCCACTGGGCTCTTTCCTTCCTCCCTCACTCTCTTCACCTTCTCATTCAAACATTAATCTGTAGTGAGTCCTCCCCTGCTACTACCTGTAAAGTTGCAACTCCTCCCCCAGCTCCCTTCACAGCCTTTTTAAAATTTCAGAACCATTTTTATACCCTACCTCCTGTATCTGTTCTAGAATCTAAGCCACACGAGGGCAGATATTTTTATATATTTTATTCCCTGATGAATCCCAGACACTCAATAAGTATTTGCTAGATGGAAGAATGAATAACTCAGTTGTAACTCATTCCATCTTCTTGCTTGGAATAGGGGCCTTCCTTGCTCAGTCATGGAACAATGATGCTTTCAGGTCTAACGGAAAGGCCACCCTGTCTCTGTCCACCCCATAGGCAGATGAATTTAACTACATATTACCATCTTACCATCCTAGGGAATGGGCCTGGCTTTATCATTACTCACTTCCACTGTGTGACTCATGGGAAGAGCACAAAAGAATGTTCAATAAATATAAAGAAAATAATTTTGCCCAGGAAAGATGGTGACTACTGCCTACATTTTGAGCCCATCAAGGACTGTATCACTGATTCTTGATTGAGTGGCTAGAACAAAGCAAGGGCTACACTGGGACTAAATCAAGACATAAAACCACAAGTTAACCCTAACTAATGGGAGAAGGACCTGGCAAGCCACTCCCAAAAATCAATCTGCCATTGAAAACCCTATGAACAGCAGAGAAGCACTGGCAATAGTTTTACCTGTTGTATGTAGGGTTGCTATGAGTTGGACACTGACTCGACAGCACCTAACAACAACAACAACCCTAACTAGGACCATCAACAATGGTAACAGTCCAGTTAAAAAATGTCATGATATTCTGCCCCCAGCTCATTCACATACTGACATCTGATGGGAACTCTACTATTTTATGAACCTAGCAAAGCTGAAGGCGTGCTCTGCAGCAGCAGTTAAACTTATGCTCAATAATACTGTAAATTACAGGTGCTTACTATGTACTAAGACTTTGCTTGGTGCTTTTAACACAAAATCTTAACTGCCACAAGAGTCCTATAAAATAGACATCACCATTTTACAGAGTCAGGGTGACCTCAAACTTGGATATATTCCCTTATCAGTTAGAATAGGACTCAGGCCTCTAGTCCTCAATGCAGTATTTTCACTCTACCACACAAAAGCTACCTTCAAATATGAGCATTATAGACATTATAACACATTAATTTGCATTGACTCCTCTGGCATAAATACCATGGTATATATGCATGTAAATATTCTAGATTAATTTCAACCTTTTATTATATTTCATCATTTTTTAACATTCACTTCTTAAACATTGTAATAGAAAGGGATATTTTCAAATGAGTACAGTCTTTAAAGATATAATCCGAATATAGGAATCAAAAGTCTTTTAAAACCAGGTGCAGTGGTGCACACCTACAATCCCATCTACTTTGGAGGTGAAGGCAGGAGGATTACAAGTTTGAGACCAGTGTCAGCCTGCAAAACTCAGTAAGACCCTATTTCAAAATTAAAAAAGAAAAAAAAAAAAAGAAGAAAGAAAGAAAAGGAGAAAGAAAAAGAAAGACTATGGCTGTAGCCCAGTGTAGAGCACTTGCCTAGCATGCATGAGGCCATGAGTTCAACACCCCAGTACTGGGCAAGGGAGGCTGGGGGAAGTGTTTTAAAATTTGTATACATTTTGAACCAATAATTCCATTTCAGAATTGTATCTTACTTGGTCATAAAGACTTATGCATAAGGATGTTTACTGTGTTGGAATTTATACAATGTATTTAAAAATCTGAAGATTGCTAAACTGACCAAGATGACATTATTTAAATCTTTAGTGAGTGTTGAATGTTATATATCCATAAATGGTTTTTAATAATAGTTAACAACTTCAGAAAATGCTTAGGATATATAATGAAGTGTAAAAAATAAGTAGCAGCAACAGCTAACCCATCCTGTTTGCTGAGGGCCAGGCACTGTCTTGGGCATGTTAGTAACCCATTTCATTTATCTTTGAAAAACATCATGAACCAGGGATTCTAATAACTCCTATTTCATGAGTGAAGTAGAGGCACAGAAAAGTAGATTAAACACAGCATGTTTTCAAATGTATTAAAACATATAATAAGAAATTGTTGTTGTTGTTGTTGTTAGGTGCCACTGAGTCAGTATCCGACTCATAGTGACCCTCTGTACAACAGGGGAAACACTATTGTCAGTGTTTCTCTGCTGTTCATAGGGTTTTCAATGGCAGATTGATTTTTGGGAGTGGGTTGCCAGGTCCTTCTCCCAAGCCTACAGCTTCTGGTGTTCCCAGGCGGTCTCCCATCCAGGTACTAACCGGGACCGACCCTGCTTAGCTTCTGAGATCTGACAGGATCGGATGCCACAGAGCTATGGCTGCAGGCTTTCTCATAGGGTTTTCATTGGCTGACTGTTTCAGGATTGCCTTAGGGAGTGGACTGCCAGGCCCTTCTCCCATTTTTGCAGTGCTGGGAATTGAACTCAGGACTTCAGAGACTGCAGCTGTCGAGTCAGTATCTGACTCATAGCGACCCTCTGTGCAACAGGGGAAACACTATTGTCAGTGCTTCTCTGCTGTTCATAGGGTTTTCAATGGCAGGTTGATTTTTGGGAGGGGGTTGCCAGGTCCTTCTCCCAAGCCTGCAGCATCTGGTGTTCCCAGGCGGTCTCCCATCCAGCTACTAACCAGGCCCGACCCTGCTTAGCTTCCAAGATCTGACAGGATCGGATGCCACAGGGCTACAGCTGCAGACGTAATAAGAAATAATGACCTAAAAATAAAGTGGTTAGCCAGAATACTTGGAATAATTGATGATCATGATACTCTAATAGTATTTGGTATATCGTAACTCTATGTTCTGTTTATTGGTCAAGTTTCTGTAAGCTGACATTCATTAGCAAATTTATCTTAGTTTAACTGAGTTTTCCAAGTGGAAAAATAGATACTTATAACCCAAACACTTCATTCAAATTGTAACTCACTATATCTAATAATCAATACAATAAAATCAAGTTGGGTGCGGTGGCGCACGCCTGTAATCCCAGCAACTCGGGATGCAGCAGCAGGAGGGTCGCAAGTTCGAGACCACAGGCAATCTGTGTAATTTATAAAGACCCTGTCTCAAAAAGTTAAAAAAAATGGGCTGGGGGTGCAGCTCAGTGGTCCAGCACTTGCAAAGTGTGCAGGTGCAAGGCCCTGGGTTCAACCCCCAGTACCACACAAAAAAAAAAAAAAAAAAAAAAAAAAAACTAAACTAAAATAAATAAAACATGAGGCACTGGCCTCATGTTTGCTCATCATCTTTCTTCCCTGCCACCACTCCTACCTTTGTGCATGATCTTTCCTGTCTATTTTATTCATTTTTATTTAATTAATTAATTTATTTATTTATTTATTGGTACTGGGGGGTTGAACCTAGGGCCTCACGCATTCTTTGCAAGCACTTTACCACTAAGCTCTACCCCGCCCCCAACGCCCATCTTATACTTTACTTTTTATTTTGAGACAGGGTCTCACCAAATTGCACAGGCTGCCTCTGGCCTTGAACTTGAGATCCTCCTGCCTGTGCCTCCGAAATCCCTGGGATTACAAGTATGTGCCACTGGATACAGCTCCCATCTACTTTAAAGTGGAGCTAGAGATGGCCTTTCATCCATATTTCTGAGAACTTGTTGAAAATATGTAACAAACAGCAACCTATGGCAAGAAATTCATTATGTAAAAGGTTCTTTCAGTATTTTCCCATATGAGTTATTTAGGATTGTTTAGGATTTAGCTCAGTTGGTAGAGCGCTGCTCTGCAGTCTCTGAGGTCCTGAGTTCAATTCCCAGCACCGCAAAAATGGAAGAAGGACGTGGCAACCCACTCCCAAGGCAATCCTGAAACAATCTGCCAATTGAAAACCCTATGAGGGTCGCTATGAGTCGGACACGACTCGACGGCACCTAACGACAACAACAACAAAACTAGTCACACTGTTTTTCAGGAGCAAACAAAACTAAGACAACAAAAACAAGCATTAAATCTTTTATCCCTATAAGATTTTTTTTTAATGGATATGTGTTTTAATAGCTCAGCTTGAAGTTATAACTTCCTACCTAACTTTCCTGCTATTTGGGGAAAAGAACTATTGAAGCAACATCCTTTGTTTGGGTTTTTAGGTTTGGGAGTCTGTTTGTAATCAAGCTAAGAAAATGGTCATAGTGTTTCTTTGTCCTAAAAAACAAAAATCCACTACTATGGCTTGAATACATCCCCTAAAAGTTCATGTGTTGGTAACTTCATTCCTGATGAAGTATTGGGAGGTGAGACCTAATGGGAGGTTTTTAGGTTATGTAGACTCCAGTGTCATGAAAGGATTCATTCTACTATTGCAGGAACAGGTTACTTTTCAAGGGGGTGCATTAGTTGTAAGAGTTTGGTCTTCTTTTCTCCTTTTTGCCCACCTCCTCTGTTCACACACTTTTTGCCAACAAATAACGTAACATAAAGTCACTTGTCAGATGTTGGCACCATGCTCATGGACTTCTTAGCCCCAACAACTGTGGGAAATAAATTTATTTTCTTTATAAATTATCCAATCTGTGGTATTCTGTTATAGCAACAGAAAATGCACTCCGATCCATTTGACTTGCCAAATCAAAGAGCTGTTCCAGTATATTTCACTGTGCAAGGAACACAGTTACTAAATCAGCTTTAGAGGAAAATGAAATCTAAAAAACAAAAAATTAAACTGGCATTACCTGTCACCTGGGCTAATTTCTGAAGGGAACTATATATCTAATATATGTGGAAACACATAGGATAGAACCTGATTTTCAGATATATCTTTTTCTGTGCTCTGATATTTATGAATTTATGCATTTGCTATTCTAAACAAGTATAATTTTCTTTACTATATATTTACAGCAGTTTTAGGTATATAGCAAAATTAAACAGAAGGTATAAAGATTTTCCACATTCCCCTTTCCCCACATATATGCACACCCTCCCTCCTTTTTGTTTTTTTTTCCAGTACTGAGTGATGAATTCAGAGCCTCAGGTATGCCTGGTAATTGCTTTACCACTGAGCTGCACCTTCAGGCTCCCTTTTCTTTTCTTTCTTTTTTCTTTTTTCTTTTTTTTTTTGCAGTACTGGGGGTTGAACCCAAGGCCTAGTGCCTGCATGCTCTGCAAGTGGTGGACCACTGAGCTGAGACCCCAGCCCATTTTTTGTTGTTGTTTTTGTTTTTACTTTTTTTGAGACAGGGTCTTGCTAAATTACGCAGACTGCCTCTGGTCTCAAACTCGCAATCCTTCCACCTCCACCTCCTGAGCCGCTGGGATTACAGGCACATGCCACCGCGCCTGACACTCAATTTTTAATTTTGAGACAGGGTCTTGCTGTGTTGCACAGGCTGCCTCTGGCCTCAAACTCACAACCCTCTTGCCTCAGCCTTCCAACTTGCTGGAATTACAGGTATGTGCCATGGCACCCAGCAGCCTCCCCCATTATTAACTTCTTCCCACCAAAGTGGTACACTTGCACTTATAACGACACATAATTGTCACTCAGTGTCCACAGTTTACCTTAGGGTTCACTCTTGGCATTGCACTTTCTATGAGTATGGGCAAATGTATAATGACATGTATCCACAATTATAGTATCACACAGAATAGTTTCACTTCCCCAACAGTCCTCTGTGCTCTGCCTATTCATTCCTTGTAACCCCTAGCAACTACTGATCTTTTTACTGTCTCCATAAGTTTTGCCTTTTCCAGGATGTTATAGTTAGAATCATACAGTATACTGCCTTTCCAGATTGGCTTCTTTAAATTAGTAATATGCCATGTCTTTTCACACTTGGGCACTTAGAGTTCATGTCTTTTCAGCATTGAATAATATTCTATTGCCTGGACATTCCACCATTTTTTAATCCTTCACCTAATGAAGGATATTTTGTTTGCTTCCAAGTTTTAGCAATTTTGAATAAAGCAGCCATAAACATTCTATGTAAGTTTTTGTGGACATAAATCTCCTTTGGATAAATACCAAGGGTGTGACTGCCAGATTATATAATAAGAGTATGTTTAGTCTTGTAAGAAACCACCAAGCAGTCATCCAACGTTGCTGTAACATTCTGCGTTCCGACCAGCAATGCAAGAGAGTTTTTATTGCTCCCCATCCTCACCAGGGTTGGATGTTGTGAAGTTCTAGATTTAGGCCATTTTAATACGTGTATAATAGCATCTCATTGTTTTAATTTGCATTCCCTCATGATACACAATGTGAAGTTTCTTTTCATATGCTTATTCGTCATCTGGATATCTTCTTTGGGGATGTGGCAGCTAAGGCGTTTGGCCTATTTTTTAATCTGGCTGGCTGTTTTCTTATTGTTGATTTTTTCATGAGCAGAAGACTAGTTCACCTGTCTGTGTTTTGCAAATGCTTTTACATCTACCTGGATGCTTTTCTAATTTTGGCCCACCTATTACACTATTATTCATCCTTCAGGACCCAGCTCCACTCTCTGCTTGACAAAGTGTAGCTGAGATTACTGGATTCCAAGGGTTTTGCCATATTTTCCTCTATCTTTGCATTTATGTCACTGCATTTGTGTGTCTGTGCCTGTTTGCCAGAGAAGATTGTCAGCATCTGGAGAAGGAGAGTAGTATGATATTCATCTTCATAGTCTTAGGTTCATTTTACCTGAGTGAGTGCTCTGCTGCCCTCAGAAAAGTAATTTTTACTCTCTCAACTTCAGTTTCCTGTTCTGTAAAACAGCCTTAAAGTATTTACGGTACAGAATTGCCATGAAGAATACATGAGGTCTTGCATGCAGAAGTACCTGGAACCTTGCTCCTTAATTAATGTTAACTTGAATCTGAATCATTCCATGCATCACTGCAACACATAGTACAACAGTAAACCAGAATGGAACAAAATGTCTAAATACCTACACCCACAAAGAATTGAGTACCAGACCAGGCGTGGTGTTGCACACCTGTAATCCCAGTTAATCAGGAGGTGGAGGCAAGAGGATCGCAAGTTTGAGGCAAAGGCAGCCTGTGCAATTTAGCAAGACCCCATCTAAAGACAAAAAAAATTTAAAAATGAGCTGAGGTACAGCCCAGTGGTGGAGCAAAAGTAAAAAATACAAAAGGATTACCAAATGAATAAATATAATGAACATAAAGCAAAATGTATAGACCAGTGGTTCTTTAAGAACTCTGAGGCAGCTGGGCATGGTGAGCACACCTATAATCCCAGCAACTTGGGAGGCAGAGGCAGGAGGATTGCAAGTTCAAGACCAGAGGTAGTCTGCATAATTTAGCATGACTGTCTCAAATGGGCTGGGGGTGCAGCCCAGCGGTATAGAATTGGAAAGCGCACAAGCGAGAGGCCCTGGGTTCAACCCTTGGTACTGGGGAAAAAAAAAAAACTCTGAGAATATGACAAAAACTATAGTTCTTTTTATCCTATGCACCCATATTCAATTTGACATGGACTTTCTGGGACTCTCCAAATCCTCTTAAGTTCAATCTTGATTCTTAGATGCTAGAAGCCAGGGGTCCCCAACTCGCAGGGCCTTGGACTAGTACTGGTGTAAGTGGCAGGCAAGTGAGCAAAGCTCCATCTGTATTTACACAATAAATGTATGTGTTTGAATCACCCTGAAGCCTCTACCTGCCTCTCCACAGTCTGTGGAAAAACTGTCTTCCACTAGCCCATTGCACAGAAAAAGCGTGGGGGCCGCTACTACAGCTACCTGATGAGCCCCTATTATAGACAATCATATAAAAAGACTAGAATTCCTTAGTTCAGATAAATTAGTTTTCTTTCTCTGATTCCTAGAGTGTCAACTCACATGAAATGCACAGATTCTGGATCCTACTCTCTAGGCCTGGTAGATTACTTATAGTATTGTAGAAAAGCTCTCAGCCACAAAGTACCCTCAGTTAGGATAGGGAGAGAGGGAAAGCAAAATGTAAAGATTCCACATTGGAGGGTTGTTTTCTGGAATTTAACATTGTATCTGAAAAAGACACAGTTTGAAATTAGGCAAATCTACTTTGAAATTGCCTGCGGTGGTACCACTCTGGCATCCGGTCCTGTCAGATCTCAGAAGTTAAGCAGGGTCGGGTCTGGGTAGTACTTGGATGGGAGACTGCCTGGGAACACTAGGTGGTGTAGGCTTGGGAGAAGGATCCAGCAACTCACTCCCAAAAAACAATCAGCTATTGAAAACCCTATGAATAGCAGAGAAGCACTAATAATACTGTTTTGCCTCTTGTACATAGGGTCGCTATGTGGCTGACACAGACTTGAAGGCACCTAACAACAACAACTTTGAAATTATAATTGCAAAGTTAGGGTGGATTTTGATCTCAATGACAGTTAGGAATTTTATGAGAGAATCAATGTTGATTAAATAAAACATTGGTTCTTTCAAGTCTCAACTAAGTACCCTAAAAATACAGTTTGGTGATTACTGTCTCTAACCAAACCACGTTTATCTATATGTCCAAGCACTATTTGCTAAAATTGAACACCTATGCAGTTTTCTGTATCTGAAGATCTGAATGAAAAATCTCTGGAGATTAACAGTTAAAACTGACTACCAGGTTGCCAAGGGGTTTCCTGGAGATGAACTTTACTTTGAGGATTATGTCTCCATGCACCATTTCTCTAGGGATCCCTGTATATACTTCAGTAGAACTCACTATACCCAGAAGTACTCTTTTTTCCATGTTTTATAAACACCTGTCTTGCAGAACTCATCAAATTGCACAATAATTACCTGCTTCTGTTTCTGTTTCTCCTTCTACATTATGAAAGCCTCAGAGGCAGGGACAATATCATTCACCTTTGCATTCCCAGAGCCTAATGTAGTGCCTACTTATAAAAGAACCTGCAAGGAAAGGATACAACCAGGAGAGACATGATCCTTATCTTTCAAAGTTCAGAGGAGGACCAAAATGCAACGTATGGTAACATACCCAGATTGCTTGGGGTGGACAAATAAGAAAAGGTTTCCCCTAGAGCATGTCCGGGCTGGGACTTAGCTCAGTTGGTAGTGCACTGCTCTGCAGTCTCTGAGGTCCTGAGTTCAATTCCTAGCACCACAAAAATGGGAGAAGGACGTGACAACCCACTCCCAAGGCAATCCTGGAACAATCAGCCATTGAAAACCCTATGAGGATCACTATCAGTTGGACACGACTCGACGGCACCTAACAACAACAACAACAGAGCATGTCCTGTCTGAGCTGAGATTTAAAGAATGAGTGAAAGCCAGCCCACAAAAGGAGGGTGAGGGGTAAGGAGGAGACTACTCTGGACAGAGGCAGAGCAGTATGATGGAAAGGCACAGGGTGATGGAAGAAACTGCAATAGTCCTAGATAAGAACTCTGACAGGTGGGAAAAGGGTCTTATCAGCAGATGAGCCTAGAGACACAGAAGAGGCTCCATTATGACCGGGCTTTCAAAGCTATATTAAAGATCTTAGCTTTTATGCCAAAGAAAGAATAGACCCACTGCTCACTTTTAAATGGCAGACTGGCATGTTTTGGACTGACCACTGTGATACTTTTGTGCCATTATGACCAAAATACTTGAGAACAATTTCAAGGAAGAAATCATTTGTTTTGGCTTATGGTTTTGGAGGTGTTAGTCTATCATAGAGGTGGGAGGTAGTGTGGAGGAACAGAAGAGTTCACCTCATGGCAGCAGAAAGCAGAGAAAGAGGGATGCCTGCATTAGACTTTCTTGGTTTTCCCCTGTTTTTCTATCTGAGCCCCCAGCCTATGGAATAGTGCCACCCACATTCACAGTGGACCTTGCCCTCTTAGTTAACCCTCTCTGGGAACGCTGTCATGGACATATCCAAAGATGGCTTTACTAATCCCTTGTTGTTGTTGTTGTTGTTAGGTACCATCTAGTCAGTGTCCTACTCATAGTGACCCTATGTACAACAGACAAAACACCACTGTCAGTGCTTCTCTGCTATTCATAAGGTTTTCAATGGTGGGTTATTTTTTGGTGTTTTGGGGGTAGGGGGAGTGGGTTGCTGGGTCCTTCTCTAGCTCTAATTAAGTTGACAATCAAAATTAACCATCAAAATAACTCTGAGAGCAGATATTGGGTTGGAGGATAACAATAATGAAGGCAGAGGGGTTAGGAGACTGTTCAGGTAAGCCAGTTTTGAGGTTAGAGGAGAACAAAGAAAAAGAAGTGGATAAAGAAAGGAGAACCCAGGCTGCAGAGATGTTAAGGATACTGAGGAAGAAGTCTAGCAAGACGGTGTCACTGGATATGAGAAGATAGAGGAAAAAGAAAAGCCAATGACACTTCCAAGTTT
>VMDO01004404.1:0-126259 GCA_007922755.1 Pedetes capensis
ATAGAGAGAAGGCTTATACTCTGAGCTATTAAAATTAGAACAATTCAATGGTTAAAACCTGTGTAAAGTCTGTAAAAGTAATTTATGTATTAGTATTAGAATTTTATAAACAAGCATATCACTATAATATTCAAATATATCCATATTTTCCTATTTAAATCCTACTCAAATATGTATTTATATGTGTATGTATCATGTATCTATCACCTATGTATATTTGAAATGTTTATCAAGAAAATATATTGGAATGATATAAAAAGATCTACAGAATTTTATTGAGTGGTATAAAACACTCTTAAAGTACCTTGATGGAAAAAGCCTTCTGGAACAGTATAAATTTCTTTTACATAGCCTTTAATATACTGCCTAGTGCATAAAGTAAGTATTCAATGAATTTTTTTTTTTTTTTTTTTTTTTGTGTGTGTGTGTGTGGTACTGGGGGTTGAACCCAGGGCCTCACGCTTGCATGCTTTGCAAGTGCTGGGCCATTGAGCTGCATGCCCAGCCCTTTTTTTTGAGATTTACTTTTTTTGAGATGGGGTCTCGCTAGATTATGCTGACTACCTCTGGTCTCGAACTTGTGATCCTCCTGCCTCCGTCTCCCCAGCCTCTGGGAGAACAGGTGTGCACCACCACACCCTGCCTGAATGAATGTTTCTTAAGTGGATGTAAGTATAGAAAAAGTAGATGAGGTGCTTTTTTCTAATCAATTATTGGAAGACTTATTTCGGCATGAAGTAAAATCAAATTAAACATTAATATATACAAAGTAATCGTTAAGATACGTGAAGCAAGCATATTGTCCTAATGACCTGGTAATGACCTGGTAAGATATATGAAGGAGGTAGGTAGATGTTTACAAAGAAACAGAGTATGCATGTGCATGTGTTTATTTATTAGAAGGAATTGGCTCATATGCTTATGGATATTGAGAAGTCCTGCTATCTTCTGTCTGCATGCTGGAGATCCAGGAAATCTGGTGGCCAAAGTTCCTCCTGATGGTCAATATCTCAGTTGAAGGCAGGAGAAGATTGATGTCTCAGCTCACACAGGCAGAGAGTGAATTCTCCATCACCACCTTATTATTCTATTTAGGCCCTCATCAGATTGGATGAGGTCCACCCACATTGGGCAGCACATTCTACTTTACTGAGTCCCCTGATTCAAATGTTAATCTCATCTGGAAACATCTCTATAGAGACAGTCAGAAGTAATGTTTAATCTGAGCACCCTGGTCAAATTGATACATAAAATTAAATATTATGGTAGATAAACAAGGACTAAAAAAACTTTGGAGTTTGTCAGGTTACATGTTGGTGAAATAGAACGCATAGAAAAAAAAATCTGTCAGAAAATAGTAATTTGAGAAAAGAGAAGAGATGGCCTATATTCAAGTCCTGGATTAGATACTTTTTGTATGATCATATGTTTGGTAGATAGGGCAATGTTGCTAGGAAACATGTAGCATATCAAACATTATATTCAATACAATATTATATTGGGAAGACATGTATATTTCTAAAGAAGAGAACTTAGATGGGGACTTATTAACAGTTTTCCCTGATAAATGATTCATCAAAATTCTTTCCAGCATAATTACTCATGAATATGGGAAGTCAGTTTAATTCCAGGAATTGATCATTAGCATTTCTTGTTAGATCAATCCCTTACAGCTTCTGATCATTGTTCCTAGAATTGGGTTTGTGAGATATAGGGTATTGCTCATTTATTTACTTTTTCTAATAAATATTTATGAAATGCCTACTAAGTGACACAGGGTGGTGGGTGCTGCTGATTTAACAAGAATCAAGACCTTCCTTCTTGTCTCTTGAAAAGAGAGAACAAGAAGTATTGGAGGACACATTTTGGTATGTCCAAAGAATATGATGTAAAAGCAGTAGCTGGGCAAGTTTTGTGTAAATCATAAAAGTTGTGTAGACCACATAAAATTTAAATAGTGATAAGGAGTTGAGACTAAATCCTAAGATAATCATGGCACTTTTGGAAGTTTTTAAGCAATGGAAGAATATGATCATATTTGTGTCTCAGAAATGGCACTTCAAGCTTGGTGTGGTGGCTCATACTTGTAATCCCAGGACTCAGGAGGTGGAGGCAGGAGGATGGCAAGTTCAAGATCAGAGGTAGCAAGTTCGAGATTGGGAAATGTGTTGCTTAGCTAGCAGGTTACCTGGAAGTTCAAGACCAAAGATAGCCTCTATAATTTAGTGAGAGCTGTCTCAAAATAAAAAGTAAAGAAAAAAATGGGCTGGGGGTGCAGCTCAATGGTACAGACCTTCAAAGTGAGACATTGGGTTCTACTCCCCAGTACCCCCCCACACACACATGCACACACACACAAAACAAACAACAACAACAACAGATGAAAAAGAAAACAAAATGGAACTTCATCTATGGGGCAGGGCAGAGATTGGACTGGAATGGGTTAGAAGCTGAGAGATCATTGGAGGCTTTTGCAATAATTTAGACAGCAAAAGATACAAAAAGATACCAAATTTTGAATAAAAACTTATATGCAAGGCTCTAGGAGAGGCCTCAAGAACTTATGAGTTTTATATAGATTCACGTTTAGATCCAGAGAATTGATTTTGGAAGTCTTGACTATGGTGGTAGTAGTAAGGAGGAAGAGAAATGAATGAACAAAGACATTTGAAAAGCTTGTTGATTGGGTTTGCAAAATGAGAAAAGGGAACTATCAAGGATGAGCTTTGGTTTTCTGGATTCAGTAACCAACTGGATAGACAGAGTCTATGCATTGAGGTAGGAAACAGGAGGAGGAGGTTTTCATGGCAACATAAGTGAAGTTTTGTACCAATGCTAAGTTGAAGTAGTTGTAAAATATTCAAGTGTGAAGTTCAAGGTCATTGAAATTATCCTGCTTCTGATGTGGCACAGATAATATTGGTAATTTCCATGTTCAACACACTGAGAATAAGCATAATGCCCCATCAAATGTGATCCCAAAAGTAGGTGTAGATTTAAACCTCCATGATAGTCAAATGATCATTGTCTTGCAACTCTGTTGTCTAGAGTCTGAAAATCAATGCTGGGCTACATAGGACTCATTATTCTTCTCATCCTTTATGTGGTATCTTTGGGGATTATTTTTTCCCTGGTTTCTTGTGCTATAATACTGGGACATGTGCTGCTTAGCTAGCAGGTTACCTGGAAGGCTTTCATTTCTCTGGAGAGGATGAATTTTCGGTTGTGTGTATAGGGTTTCTCTAATGTAGGTCAGTGTCTGAGCTCTCTTTGATTGTTAATCCATAGTCTTGAACTGATTATGCAACCCACTGAGGACTTGCTAAATATAATGTTTTAAAGTTCAACAGCAAATTTCCTTCCCCATTGTTTTTTAATTTGAAAATGGCTGAAGAAATTTTTCTTACACTTTTTATGAAAATAAAGATATGACTCCCAGAGAATACAAAAATCACCCTGCTAGGAAAGTTTTAGACACTTACCAAATGACTTAATACAGGAAATAATAATAGAAATTGTTTTGCAACATAAAATATAGCATTTTCTACTATGAACATTGTAATTACTATATACTATTATTTATAGGGAAATATATACATGTCATGGAATTCAGTTTCAGAATTATGGAAACTCAGTTTGAATAATTAAAGGGCTAGTTAGTAAATTACCTCTTATTTTCTAACCTATTTAAGCAGATCATACATGTGCCAATATTTCTTTGCTAACTATGGCGAAGGAGACAACCAACTTTAAATCTTCTATTGCTGAATAATGCCCACAATAACTGTATATAATATATGGTTCATAATTAGTGAACATGCCAACGTTTTTCAAGAAGTGCATTAGATATGGCATAGATAAAAATTTCTGCTTCATTAAATGACTTTATAGACTACATTTTGCTGCTTTTGCATATGTGATTCTCCCCCTGTTTGATAGCAGATAGCAGGATTATTTTATACCTTCCTAATGAGAACACCTTTTTTATTGGAATCTTTTCTGAGGTTTTATTGAAAGTCTCAGTGACCTATTTCTAATGATTTTAGAGCTCTAAAATTTTCTCTCTCTTATTTAAGGAGCTTTAACTTATGTTTGATTAGTGGGTTTGGAAGTAGATTCACAATCTAATTTTAGGAAGGAAATATTTTCTTATGGGAGAAACAAATTCAGGAATAACCTTGCATATCATAGGATGCCTGTAAATTATGCAAATGGCTCACATCCTTGCAGCATTTATTAGGTAAAGAGAGGGTGAAACCTAGAGTAGTCTTCTTTTAGTTGCATTTTGTTCTTAGCTGCATTTGTGCAGGAAAATTTCTATTTAATATCCTCTTTAGTAAATAATAAGATAAATAAGTTCACTGATGATCTGAGAAATGATTGTTCAGATTTCATAGTCTTCTGGAAGCACAGATGAGATGCTGATATTGGGCATCTATAAAATGGGTGGGAGGTTTCTACATATACAGGTGCCCCATACTCAAAGAAGATTAATATTCTGTTTTGGATTTTGGAGTAGCTGTGACTTAGCCATCAAGAAATACTGTCATGATTGAGTTGGTGAATAGGAATTCACCTACCACACAAGATGGGAGAAGGCCGTTTAACCTCTATAAAAAGCCAGAAGAATTAAACCATATTATCATAACTTTTTTCATCTTGAATAAATTATTACTCTACTCAGAAGGAATACACATACTTTGAAAAAACTGAAAGGATACAGAAATATGTAATGTAAAAAACAAATATGTACTATTTGTTGTTTTCCTCCCTATCTTCAGCTGCTATTCATGATCCTCTCTGCAGGCTTTGTGTGAATTCTCTGAGGGCTTTTCCTATGCATTTATCCATTTACATGGCTGTGTACATGCATGTATATGTGTAATTAGCTTCATTGTAATGTAACTTGCATCATTTAGTATGCCTTATAGTTTCTTTCATGCTAGTGCATTTCAATCTGCCTCATTTATTTTAGGAACTACTTATCAATTTACTATGAATGCACAATAATTTATTTAACCATTGCCATGTATAGGCTGTTTATAATTGCTATGGTCTGAAATTTTGTTTTTCCTCCAAATTTGAATGTTGAAATCTTAACTCCCAAGTGATGATGTCAGGAAGTGGGTCCTTTGGGAGTTGATTATGTATGATATTGGAGCCCTTATGATTGGTATTAGTGTGCTTACAAGAGTCCCAAGGGAGCTAATTGAACCATCATGTCATATAAAGAAATATCAGAAAGATGGGTGTATTAGTCAGCTTATGTGGTTAAATACTTGACAGAAACAACTCAGTAGGGGAAAGATTTATTGGAGTTCACAGTTTAGTGATTTCAATCGACAGAAGCAGGGCAGGTATGGCAGCAGGGTAGGTGGGAGGGACTTCGGCAGAAAATCTCACATCATGACAATCAGGAAGCACAGAAAGATGACTGGAACTGGGGGTCCAGGAAACACCTCCATAGTGATCCACTTTTGTAAGTTAGGTCTCATCTCCCAAAGTTCCATAGTCTCCCAGGACAGTGTCACCAGCTAGGGACCAAGCATCCAAACATAGGAGCTTTGGGGAATATTTTAGATTCAAACTATACCATGTTGCCCTCTGTAAGCCAGAAAGTAGACCTTCACTAGATACTGAATTGGCTGGTGAATTGACCATGGACTTTCTAGCCTCTACAGCTGTAAAAAGTAAATTTATGCTGAATCTAAACCATTGAGTTTATGGTATTTTAGAATACCTTGAATAAGAATTTTGTCTACATTATAAATAATGCTGCAATGAACTTTTATATCCATAATTATCTCCCTATCTATTCTAGAATAGTCTTTTCTCTTTCCCTCTCTTTTATCTAAACAATATTTTGTGTGCATATGTATATTTCTGTGAGATAGAGTCCAGAAGTGGAGTTGCTAGATTAATTTAAATATTGGCATATATTCCTGAATTTCCTTTCCAAAAGCTGTACTAGCTCACACTTCCACCAAGAATTTAGTGGTGTTTTCCCATCATTAATCATAAGTTTGATTTTTCTTTTTTGATGAGGGAAAATGTTAAATCATCTTAAATTTATTTTGCTGTTATTCTTGAAATGGTGAGCTTAACCATCTTTTTACAGATTTTTTGGCTTCATGATTTTACTCAGTTTTTAAGAAATTTTCATAATGGATTATTTCTCCTTAATGATTTGTAGGATATCTCATTAACCCATTAACACAACATCCTACAGGACAGTAACTCACTTATAAGAAAATGTTCATGAGACTATAATTTTCATTAGACTAAACATGAAAGCAAGCAGCTGGCAGGAGGTAAGGTAGAGATATAGAGTGATACCATGCATATGCACAGAGTCTGATATAAATTTTGAGAAATAATAGTCGGTGAATTCAAACTTGTTTTTCTCTATCATATATTTTGTAATTATTTCATCTGAGGATGCCACTTATCTTATAAATTTGTCTGTTGTGGTTGGGAAATTTTGAATTTCAATATAGTCAAATCTGCCATTTTTTGATTAATTACATCTGTATATATCTATTACCTATGAAACCCTTTTCCAGAGGGAAAATATAAGATTAAAAAAATATTTTTTGTAACTTTGTAGTTGTTTGTTTATGTTAGATTTTTCATGCATCTGGAATTTAGTTTTGCATACCATGTAGGATGTGGCTGGGAATTCTGGGCAATGACCACACCTATCCCATCTTCTTTCCATGTACATAGTAAGGTCTATTTCCCAGGTGCCTGTGCAATTGGGTAAGACCATGAGACTAAACTGCCACCAACAGAATGCAAGTAGAAGTTATGTATACCATTTCCAGTCTTGGCCCAAAAATACCTTCCAAGAGAGATCCTTTATGTTTATCTTTTTCCAAAGTGGCTACAGAGGCCATATAATGGTGGGGTATAATCTGAAGAGTTTAATCCTACAATCATCACTTAGCAGAGAACCACCCACCAATCAGGAATGTCCATTTTGGACTTGTGAACAAGTGATGACCTTCTTTCTATAGCTTTAAGCCACTGAGATTTTAAGGCCTATATTTTATAGCATATGTATAACCTTACTCTATAAGGCTATGATTTAACTGTTTCTCAACAGGTCCCAACATACTTTATTCAATAACCTGCCATATACTCTTTAATTTGAAATTCTATTCTTAGCATACTCAATATTTCCATAGTGTTGAGGATGATTCTGCCCTCTATTTTGTTTTCTTGAGCTATTTGTATATTCCTGCAACAATATCATATTATTTTAATTAATACAGCTTTATAGTTGTTCTTGACCTCTGAAAGCAGTATTTTCTTTAAAAATTAGTTCTAAAAGCTGCTAAAAATATAAGTTGGAAAAAAGCCTTTTCAATAATGGAGTTGGGAGAATTGGATATCCTCATGCAGAAGACTGAAATTAGACCCCTGTCTCTCATCTTATACAAAAATCATGTCAAAATGGATCAAACACCTTAATTTAAAACCTGAAATTTTTCAACTTGTATAGGAAACATTGGGAAAACACCTCAAGACATAAGCATAGACAAAGACTTCTTATCTAGAACTCCAATAGCTCAGATAACAATAGCAAGAATTGACAAATGGGATTGCATGAAATTAAAAACTTTTGGACAGCAAAGGACGCAATTATCAAAGTGAAGAGAAAACATGCAGAATAAGAGACAATCTTTGCCAGCTATATGTCAGGCAGGAGACTAATATCTAGAATACATGAAGAGCTCAAAAAATTAAACCCCTAAACAGCAAAGTATCCAGTCAAAAAATGGGTCAAACAACTGGAAAAAGACTTTGCAAAGAAGAAATACAAATAACCCACAATCATATGAAAAATGTTCAGTACCTTTAGAATCCGGGGAAATGCAAATTAAAATTACATTGAGATATTATCTCATCACAGTCAGAATGGCTAAAATAAACAAGAAGTGCTGGTGAGGATGCAGGGAGAAAGGAATCCCACTACACTGAGGATGGCAGTGCAGTAACTATGGAAATCATTATGGAGCTCCCTCACAAAATTACAAATGTTGTTGTTGTTAGGTGCTGTCAAGTCGGTATCTGACTCATAGTGACCCTCATAGGGTTTTCAATGGCTGACTGTTTCGGGATTGCCTTGGGAGTGGATTGCCAGGTCCTTCTCCCATTTTTGCAGTGCTGGGAATCAAACTCGGGACCCCAGAGACTGCAGAGCAGCGCTCTACCAACTGAGCTAAATCCCAGCCCCTAAACTACAAATATAACTACAATATGACCTGACTCTACTACTCCTGGGTATATGTCCAAAGGAATATGTCAATATACCACACAGATATCTGCTCATCTATGTTCATGTGGCATTATTCACAATAGCCAAGATATACAAACAACCTAGGTGTCCGTCATCAGATGAATAGATAGGATGTTGCTGTGTATATACGCCATGGAGTTTCATTCAGCCATAAAAAAGATAAAATTATGACATTTGCTGGAAAATGGATGGAGCTAGAGATCATTATTCTAAGTGAAATAAGTCAGACCCAGAAAGATAAACATCACCTGTTTCTCCTGCTATGTGAATGCTAGACTTCAATATATATTCAATATTAAAATACATAAGTCATGGAAGTTAAGGGGGCCTGCGTAGGGAATGATAATGACTAAAGAGGAATAGGGCAATAAGAAAGAGTAATGGGAGCAAGGAAAGGAAGTATCACATATGTTGCCCGTAAGGCAAAATTGGGATTCCCGCCCCCCCCAAATAAGACATGCAAGTAGGAGGAGGATCATTGGTGGAGCAGGAGGGCGTGAGGGAAGGGCCATGTATGGAAATGTCATAGTGAGACACATTAAGTTGTATGTTAAAAATCAGTAATAGAAAATCAGATGTACTTCATTCTTCAGTCTTCCTATTTTGTTGTTGTTATTAGGTGCTATCAGTTGGGTCTGACTCATAGTGACCCTCATAATGTTTTCGATTGCTGATTGTTTCAGGACTGTTTCAGCAGTGAATTGCCACATTCTTCTCCCATTTTTTTCAGTGCTGGGGATGGAACCCAGGACCTCAGAGAGCACAGAGCAGCACTCTACCAACTAAACTAAACTTTACCCCTCCTATGGTTTTGTTGTTGTTGTTGTTAGGTGCCGTCGAGTCGGTATCCGACTCATAGCAACCCTCATAGGGTTTTCAATGGCTGAGTGCTTCAGGATTGCCTTGGGAGTGGATTGCCAGGCCCTTCTCCCATTTTTGCGGTGCTGGGAATTGAAGTCGGGGCCTCAGAGACTGCAGCGCAGCGCTCTACCCACTGAGCTAAATCCCAGCCCTTCCTATGGTTTTAGTAGGATTAAAAAAACTCAAAACAACAACAACACCTCTTACATGGTCTTTAAAGCCCTGCATGATCTGGCTACAGTCTGTGTAGTTGTATCTCTTCCTCTCTGCTTCTCAGCTTCTTTAATTTTCTTGGAAATTCAAAGTATATTATCACCTCTGAACCTTCACAAATGTTTTTCTATTTGCCTAAAAGAGTTCCTATTCATTCTTTATATCTCAGATTTAGGAGGAATTTTTAAGAAGAAAATTTCCTCACAGTCCATCAAGACAAGATACCATTATAAAGCAGTTTTAGCCCATCTCACACTGCAATTATTATAACCTAAATATTTACGTGTGGTATTATTATTAATAGTATTATCTTGATATTCATGTTATTATTATGATTATTATTATTATTTTCATATATTCTCTTCTGGATAAGATCCATGAAATCAGGAACAATATTCTTCCTTTATTTTTATCCTCAACACCTACTGTAATATTTAACATGAGATAAAGAATAAAGGATGCCTGAATACGTTAATATAAAGTTATTTAATAATATACTGAATTATATATGTTTTAAAAAGGGTGGAACAAAGTAATATGCACAACTTGAAGTATAGTTAAAACTTGAAAACATTTAATGGTATTAACTTAAGTAGAAAATGACAGACAAATACTGGAACAAAGGATTTTGTACAAATAAGAAAGACCAAAGAAAGCATTACACTGGCTCTTTTGATGCTATTAAGTTGATCACTCAACAAGTTCTCACTAGAACATGTGAGAATAAAAATCCAGAAAGTATGTAATTTGGATCTTGTGTCCAGATACAAGTGTTGCTCCACGTGTCTGATAGCTTCTCTGAGCTTCAGCTCCAGAAAGGATTTGGGAACTAGATGCCTAGTACAGGGCCCCTCCAAGACTCAGAAGGAATTCACAGCTACCCAGGGAATGGAATGAAGACCTTGGTGCTTCTTTCTTATGTCTTTCTTATGTGTCTAGGACATTTGTAGCTCATCTCCCTCACAAACTTTTCATGTTATTGAATTATATTTTTTATTAATCATTGAAAATTTAGCTCAGATTTATGCCACTTACAGGAAATATTTCCTTTCACAGAGCCTTTTTCAGCCTCCAGTCTGTGTCCTTAATATTCCTTTAAAGTCTTGGGATGGTGGAATCATGATATCATCATCATGATCATCACCATTATCATCATCATTGCATCATCATGTAAGGTATTCAAAAATAAAGTTGCCATCATAGTTGTGATCCTCATATGCTGCTAATATTTATTTAAATTGCTATGTGCCAGGAATTCTAATAAATAATTCATCTGGGTTATCTCATTTATATCTTAACAATGAAGTACTAAAATAATTATAACAATTTCTAATTTAGACATGCACATTGCTTAATATTTATAATTTTTCTAGCTTGTTTCTCCTGTCAACTATTAGTTCACTGACAGCTTCAACAGTATTGTTTATCTTGTATCTCTATATCCTTGGCATTAAAAATAGTGATCATCATGATTAGTACATATAGCTATATCACAAATATTTGCATGAATATTGACTTTGCCTAGGTCAATATAATTTTTAGATGTAGTTTTGATATGACCATTTAAAAAGAAAGTGACACTTTGGTTCTTATCATGCACAGCCAGAACATTTGTGGAAAAGTAATTTATTTTATTAAATTCACTAACATATTTGTCAAAATAAAATCCATCTTGGTTTTAGTTTTTTATTCTGTCAGTGTACTTAATTTAAATTGGATGAAAGACTTATAATCATGGATTTCTGCTATTGAAGAAATCAGGATAAAAGACTTGGCAAAATAGCCACAGTTTTTCAACTTCCAAATTAAATTATAGTGTAGATTTGCTATCTTGCCCCCATTAACTTCTTGCCCTCTTTGGTTTTTCTGAACCCCTGAGGATCAGATTTCCTGTGGCCCAGGATAACAGGCTATTGATCACCCCTTCTTTGCCACCCTCACTTCCTAGCACAAATTGGCCTGTGTCAAGTGGAGGTGGAACGGGGAGGAGGAAGATAATTAATTTACACTCACTTTGTAATTAGATGCATTCTTAAAACAGGCAGTCACCTGGGCTGTATCCCCACGGCCTTAGTAATTTTTTATTGTAAACTTCTGAGCTAACTTAAAGTATTAGAAGTGTAGAAACAATTTTTTGGTGGGACATCTGTGTAAATTGGGATGAGAAAGACTGGAAAGTACTCTAAAATAAAATCTGGTGGTGACCTTTCCAAAGTGTTACACAATTTTAATCATATGGTATTGCAAGGTTGGAATTGGATATTGTAAAATATTAGAAATATCTTTGAAACCATGGAAACAACCTGTGAGATGTGGATGACTGGACATCAGAATAAGTTTTTCCTTTTATGGCTATGTATTTTGCTTTCCCTGTTAATAACTAAATGTTTTTCTTTATAAGTCACTTTTTTTAGTTCTAGAAACATTATTGAGAATATCAGTACTTTATAATCAAAGACATTGTTATTAGTGAAATGTAAGCCCTGGAACTATTATAATCTGCTTAGAAACAAGTGTTTTCTTTTAATACTTACAGTTATGTTTTCATGCTAAATAATATATTTGAAGCATTGAATCAGTGATCTTCCTAAGCAGAGTTACCAGAGGCTCTAAGGCACATGCAAGGCTGTTTTACTCTTTTGCTGGTATTCCACACAATTGTCATTTAACAAATACAGATAAATTAACATGAAATAAAGTTTCCAGGAGGAGTGATACTCATTCCCAACAATGTTAGAAAAGAAATGCAGTTGGTAATTGCATTCTTCCAATGGGTGTATTTCTTAATTCATTCTATTACAGCAGTGAAAATGGCTTCAGAGGATAGTGGGTGGAGTGGTGCCCAGAATGTGATAACGGTCATCAAAACATTTTATTTGTGGTGAATCCCTAAGGCTTAAAAAACTCTGTGAGAATGCTGTGGACAGTGGGGAAGATTTGGACCCACTATGGAAAAGCATTATTTTTATGTAACAGGAGTTCCTATTGTTTTGGTTTTGTATCTAATTTTGGTGAATTCTTGGGTAAATGATCTTTCCATTCCTCAATTAACATGAGTAATAGGATAATATCAGTCAATTGTTTCAGAATGAAAGAAAATGAAGCAAATAATTAAATTTGTCCTATGTAGGTACCTATTAATTTAAAGATATAATACTGCAAATCTAGAATTTTTCATCGCTAACTTTCAGATTATTCAAAAGATGATAAAAATATATTTTAAACATGAAGCAACTTGTATTAAGATCTGAATAAGATCAGGCGACCTTCAGGAATCAATCACTTCAGGTAAGATTTCTCCCTCGCTGTGATAAAAAAAAAATTGCCTATCATGGGAAAATTCAAACACTCATACAGATATTTTTAGCTACATAAATCAATTAAACAAAGTCTTTGAGCACCTGTTGTGTGCCAGGCACATTGTGGATAACTGAAATAAAACTTGGTCCCTGGCCTTAGGCATTATTATTTAAATTTACAAGTTGGATAAGTCTTACCTGAAGGAGAGAATTCTAGAAAAAACTTATGATTTTTTAAATAGTATATTCAAGGGCAGAAGAAAACTTGTAGAAAAATAGACTCTTGCTGGCTTTATGGTTGCCAGAAAGGAGAATAATAGGTAGGAAGTTTGCCCAGTCCTCCCATGATAGATTAGTTGGGTTTGGCAGACTAATGTTATATGAACTTTGGCTGCCTAAGAAATACCAAGTGGTACTTTCTGATCAATCCAGTTTCTAGCAGTGTTATAAAGAGGTCTTTTGGCTTCCTGTGATGATTTTATCATTTTTACACTATTGTCAACTTTTCTCTGGGGCAAGTATAGTCTGGCAGTGGCAGGGCACAGCATCATAAAATCCTGTCACTGTGACTTTATGTGGAGGTGAAGAAAAGCTTTAAAAAAACCCTCCAGATAGAAAGGTGTTTGCTCTCACAACTTATTGGGGGAGGAAGTCAATTGATAATCTGAAATGACCCAGTATACTGAGTTGTTCTCTTCATTTTGGGTTTTCTTCATGCTTTAGATAACCACATTAAATAGTACAAAATACCTCTAACTACCTGGATACTAAAAGGAAAAGGAAAAGGACTTTGTCATCTCTCCTTTCATCTTCAGCCTTGGCAGAGTGCCTGGCCTGTAGAAGTGCTCAGTAAATGTTGAATGATTAGATGAATGAGTGAATGAGTGAAGAGTGAAGACTGGTTTGATCTAAGGCCCTCTGATTCTATATGTGAATAAGACTAAAATTTTTTCCTATAAGAGAGAAGACCAATGAACACATTCACTAATTGAAGTTCTCTTTGCCAAATGTTTAATTAATTGAAATCAGCATGATTCCTTGTCCCTTAGTATCATGAACAATTACTAGCCTATCATAGTGCTAATTAGTTGTGTGAATGAAAGAATGTTCTAGTGAGACTGGACACTTCCACCATTTCTATTCTTTGTACTCTAAATCTTGCTTTATTATGTATATTCAAGTCTCTTACTTTTAGGAAGGCTTCCCTCATCTCATTCTTTAACACAGCAGTTCTTCCTTCAAACTTTGGTGTATACCGTCTTTATAACTTATCTGGCTCCACATTTCTTTTTATTGTTATAGGAATGACAGCGATTTACCTCCATCTGCTTCTCAGAATTTATCATGAAGGCAGATTTCAAAAATATCATGCTGGATGAACTCTTTTGGAAGATGCTCATTGCATTGCTGTTTTAAAGACAGAAGCTGCTATATACTGTTTCAACAGCTTAAGAGTACAAAGCTTACCCAAATTTCCTTTCAGTATTCACATCCAGGGAATCTGAGCTTCTATCCTGTGTTACTTCCAAGAGATCTCTCAAGTTGAGTTCAAGGTCTCCAGGTATATTTATTGAGTCCAAAGAATTTATTATTATAACTTCACTGAAAAAGATCTGTAAAATCTATTCATGTTGCCAAAGGACCTCTTCTTTCTGGCTTTTACTATAGGCCCTTGTGACATTGAGTGACTTCTGAAAATAAGAAGGCCAGAACCAGGATCTCTACTAACAATGGTGTCATCAAAGAATATGACTCTTGCTGATTTAGCCTCATACCAACATACACAGCAATTTATTGTAGGGTACACCATAGTGACTATGTCAGGAGGGGCCCCAGCCTCAGCCAAACGTTGTGCAACCAACTCTTCTTTACACGATTCCAGAGTTTGAGGTTGTTTCCAAAGCATCACATTTTTTTTCAAGTGGGTGTTATCTTGTGCCCCCCTGTTTTTCGCATGATTTTGTTTCAGGTAAATTCCAATTGTTGGTAAACATTGAAGGGGTAATGCTATTCTGTTAGAAAGCTTCTTGGACTCATGTGAGTTTTTAGAGCAGCTGGATTTGTGGGAGAGGAGTACTGCATAGTTCCACTAACCCTCTGTATTTTAAGTCCCAGACACATATATCTAAAAGGAATCTGCTGTATTGGTGGGTGGACTCTTGATGCTTTATATAGTGAACTGAAATGTTCATTTTACTCTCCCCAGATCAAGCTTTTCTGTAAGGAAATTGATATTTTCACCAGGAAGCTACTAGAAGCCTATACAGGTTATTTTTCTCTCATAAAAATTATAGTCTGCCTCATTGAGCACATTATCATACTAGCATACAAAATGGAAACAATTCAAAGGTGCAAAAATGACTAAACTGGTTGGTATACTTATTCAAATAGTTCTTTGCTGGCATTAAAATTAAGGTTATAAACAGTGTATAATGGCATTAAAGTATGTGAGTCACTAAGCGACAGAAGCAGAGGCAAGTCACAAATTTGTGTGTGAATGTGCATGTGAATTCCACTATGTACCATGAAATATATTGTATAATCACTTTGCCACACCTTTAAATTTTGGAAGGACATTGAGTTAACTATTAAAAAGTCTTAGATGATCAAATGCACATGCAAGGTCCAGAGAATGCCTTGATTTTGCTTGTCATCCCAAGTTACTAGGTTCATTATGACTCCATTTGGATCTAGATAAAAAAGTCTCTTCTGTCTGGGGCTATTCTCTTCTCTTCCTCCCTTAAAGTCCCTTTGTCTTTGTTTCCAACTATTCCCCCAGGGATAGACTTCTCTTTTTTCCAGGGTCTATTGCTAAGATTCCATTTATTTATTTTTCTAAAAGCTGGTGCACATACACGTGTGTAGACGTTTGTGTGTGTGTGTGTGTGTGTGTGTGTGTATAAATGACACTTCTCAGTCCTGCCTCATAGCTAAGCATCCATAAAAAAGGAACTTTTGAAATACTAAGATGATCAGCCTCTTAGAATATAATTGTTTTCTTTGTCTCACTTCAGTTTTGCTAATGTGGTCCAATGGTATGGCCCTGATGGTATGGCCACTTGCTCTTCTCCAAAAGTGAGTGAAACAAGAAGGAAACTATGATCCTGTATTGAGGAAGTTGGGATTAAAAATAAATGTTACCAAAAGATTTATGGTATATTTATTAGAGTACATATTGCATTTCCTTTTTCCTTTTTTTCTAGTTTCCAAAGTATATTTATGGGTTATGTTACTTTTATATTAAAGAAAAATATGCAAAAAGAAATTTTGAAAATCTGGAGGATGAAAAGACTTCTTATTTTATTTATGAGGAAGTTGAAATTCCAGGTCAATTATATGAGGTATCCAAGAACAAACAATTTCTGAGTGGCAGAACCATGGCTGATACCTAAATTTCTCAGGGAGGAAACATTCTTGTCTTGGGCAGGTACACATTGAAATAGTTCCACCATTTTCTAGATGTGTTACATGGAGAAGATTTTTCCCTCTGCATCTCAGTTTATTTATAAAATGAGAATAATGGATTGGGTTGTGGTTTCTGTGATAGCACATTGTCCTCATGAAAGCTCATGTAAATTGTCTAGAACAGAAGCTATGACACAATGTTGTTGTTGGTAGATGTTCTTTAGTTGAATCTGACTCATAATGACCCTCATAGAGTTTTCAATGGCTGATTGTTTCGGGAGTTCTTCAGAGTGGGTATTTGCTAGAGATAGCCCCGGCATCTTCTCTCAATAAAGGTCTGTTTGAGTTTAACGATTTTGGGCTTCTTACCTGATAGATATGATATAATGAATAATAATTAAATGATCTTTCACTTCTTTTCAGTTGTTCTGATTCTGGTGCAGAGCCCTAACAGTAGACCAGCCAGCATCTTCTCTTGAGTAATTATGACATTATACTTTATTATACTTTATATATAATGCTAGCGGGGCTGGGATTTAGCTCAGTTGGTAGAGCGTTGCGCTGCAGTCTCTGAGGACCCAAGTTCAATTCCCAGCACCGCAAAAAATGGGAGAAGTTCCTGGCAATCCACTCCCAAGGCAATCCCGAAACAGTCAGCCATTGAAAACCCTATGAGGGTCGCTATGAGTCGGATACCTTCTCGACGGCACCTAACAACATATAATGCTTTGTGTTGTGGGCTGAATTGTGTTTCCCCCCAAATTATTTGTTGAAACTACCCCAATACCTCAAAATATGGCACTCAAGCATGCAGCTCCCTTGAAAAGTTGATGAAGTTAAAACAAGGTCCTTGGCATGGGCCCTGATCTGACCTGGCTTACAAAAAAAAAAAAAAAAAAAAAAAAAAAAAAAAAAAAAAAAGCCACAGAATCCAAGGGTGTGCTTGCATAGAGCAAAGATAGTGTGAAAACAAAGTGAGAAGGTGGCAGTCTGCAGGCCATGGAGAGAGATGTCAGGAAAAATCATCTCTGATGACACTCTGATCTTGGATCTTGGGCTTCTAGTCCACAGAACTGGGATATTTTGTTATGGTAGCCTAAGAAAACTAGTACAGTTTTCATCTTTAAGTTGAAGTTAAGCTGCTTGATGAAAAATACCGTATTGTGTTTTTATGTAATGATTGCTGTTGTTAGGTGCCATCGAGTCAGTATCCAACTAATAGTGACCCTATGTACAACAGGTAAAACGCTATTATTAGTGCTTCTCTGCTGTTCATAGGGTTTTCTATGCCTGATTGTTTTTTAGGAGTGGGTTGCCTGTTCCTTCTCCCAAGCCTACAGCACCTGGTGTTCCCAGATTGTCTCCCACCCAAGTACTAATCAGGTCTGACCCTGCTTAACTTCTAAGATCTGACAAGGTCAGATGCCACAGTGGTATGGCTGCAGGCATATGTAATGATGATGTTATTGTTAGGTGCCATCCAGTCGGTGTCCGACTCATAGAGGTTCTACATACAACAGGCAAAACACTATTGTCAGTGCTTCTCTGCTTTCTCTGTTATTCATAGGTTTTTAAATAGCAGATTGATTTTTGGTAATGGGTTGACAGATCCTTCTCCCAGGCCTATATATCTAGTGTTCCCAGGTGGTCTCCCATCCAAATACTAACCAGGCCCATCTCTGCTTAGCTTCCAAGATCTGATGGGATCGGGCACCACAGTGCTACAGTTTCAGGCTATGTAATGATAGCAGATGCTTAATAATTTCTTGATGAATGCTATGACCTTTATTAAGGCTAGAAACTTTGTCTTATTTTTCTTTTTGTTCTCTTATGGAGGCTGAGTTATTGAGGTTATGACAACTATAATGTGATAGTGAGGATTTTCTATTATTTTTTCTTTTGCAAATAGTGACTAGAGTTGTCCCTTTTATGAAGTCATAGGAATAAATGCAATTAGAGTTGAAAAGATTATTCCTTATTGCTTGTCCAGACATAGGAAGAGAGAATTAGATCTTCAAACGCAATTTCTGAAATTAAGATTAATGACCAGGAATATACGATTCCTTCATGTGCTGATGACCTCATGTTGTTTGAGACTGAATGTGGGGGCTTCTCACTATCTTTGTATTAATGAATATGATTGAGTTATTTTAAATGTAGTCAGGATACAAGATTAACTTGTCTGTGTTAGAAGTTTGTTTTATATTTTTCAGAGGATTAAAAGCAGGCAATTGTAAAAGAGAAAGTCAAAGATTATTTTTTACTGAATTTAAAAAATTACATTTATGTCTCATTTTCTGAATTATGGGAAATGTGGGAGAAAATGAGTTATCTTAATTAATTTATGGAAGGGACATCAAGAGATGAAAATTCTGCAGGGTTTTCAATATTTGCTAAGTCTAAAAGCTGAAAAGCAAATTTAATCATAAATGAGTAACTCTTTGGGCAGTAGAATATCAAGCATATTCCTGGTAAAAATATGGAAAAGTATGCAAGGAAGAGATGACCAGGTATGGTCTTTACATGTTGTCTCAGCAATGCATGAGCACATACATGAAAACACACAAGGAGTATTTTTCTAATGTCTCATTATTAGAACTTGCTAAATAATTTTTGAATGTTAACAAAAACCTCTGGGTCTTATTTATACAACTATAAATAAAAGGTATCAGACTAATGATCTCCAACATATCTTCCAACTCCATTGTTCTATGATTCTATTGTATCTGGCCATATGAAAAAAAGTACGGGTCAAATGTGATGTTGGTCCAGCAGCCTACTGGTCATACTGGGTCTGTTAGCCGTCTAAAGCCAATCTCTGCAGAAGGGGCAGTGACTAGCTCATGAGTCCAAACTCCAAGCCTATGTTTCAAGATGACCCGGTTTCTATTTATGGTTAGATCTACAGGTCTAGAAGAGTACTTGCAACATCATAGAAAACATTGAATATATTTGTTGCATAAAGTAACAGATTAACATTTCCAGTGTTGTTTTGGATCTATATGTTCTATTATGGTGTTACCTGCCCATTTTTTCAAAGTCATATTGACATGTGTCTACTCAATTATACTTGCTTACAAAATTAGAGAAATATGATCATATGTTGCTGCTAAAAAATGATCTGATATGTAGTCTCTAAATGTAAACTTCATGAGGGCAAGGCACAGTCTCTATGTTTTTCATGTACCTAGGGCATTGTTTAGCAATACTGATGCTGAGTGATAGTCATTGAATGAGTGAATGAATGAGTGCATGAGTGCATTAACAAGTGCTAAAATTTATAAATACAAAAAGGTCAAATGATGTCTGGCTTACTTTTCTTCAATCATGGGGAATGAGTTTTGAAAGAAGGGAGTGATGTATGTATGCACATGCATTTGTAATGCATCAAGAGAGAATTATTTCCACTTTATCTGAAAATAAAAATCTGTTTCTCATTATTTCCTCTGTCAGGTGCAAGGGAGCATGCTTATGAGGAAAGAAAATTTAAAATGTTTCAATTTCTAGTTCTTTAGAAAAGTCTTTCTAGTTTTAGCAGACAGAATATGCTAAATATTACTCATATAAAAAGTAAGAATTGGACAAAATGGAATTATACTCAAGTATGGTTTGCCTCAGACATGGCTCTTCTAGCAGGCAGCTTAGCTTTGCCCCTTCCCCAGGTGATTACCCCCAAATTTCTCTGCATTCTTGAGTTTGGTACACACATTCTATGACTTAGGAGCCAGATGTAGCTGAAAAACTAAGAACAATCATCAAAATGGGATCCATCCCAGCATTCTGACTCAACACACTTAGAGAGGAAATCAGCTGCCTAATAAGGCTCTTTCTCTACCCCCTGCCCTTGTGAAAAATAGAGGCTACAATATTTCATTAGGAAACTGTGTGCCTCACTTCTCACCTTTCCTTGGTCTGAAAATCAAAGGCCATTCTGTCAGACTTCACCCTTGGAGTTCTCACCCTTACTCATTCCTTTAATTGTCACCTCTCTTCAGGTATGTCCCCAAATCTATATTTCAAGTCGCAACTTCTTGGCCCTTGCCACCATCTTGCATCCCAACTAAACATTATTTATTTGTAAATTTTGCTAATTTTGATCATTATATGTGCATATGTTCAGGGAGTCAAAATCATGTACCATATTTCCTTCTTTTTTCTCAAAAAGTAAACTATTAAGCTTATGAACTGGACTTTTACATTTTTCTTCTTAGAAGATATGTTGCAATGGACCAAGATTTTTGGGGAGGGGTTATGACACGGTGAGTATTAGAGTGAATTTCTGGCTTCCTTTTTTATTTCTTAAATAAAAGCACTGAGTAAGTCTGACACGTACATCACTTTAATGATGAAACTACAGAACTAAAATTAAGAGATTTATTCTCTCTTTGTATTTGACTCTGAAAAATAACTTGTACTAAATCAGAGAATTTGCACCCTCATTATTATAATCTTGCGGTTACTATCATTGGGTTCAAGACAGAGAAGTTATTGCAAATGAAAAATTTAATATCAAAGTGTAGCTTTTTACTAAGATTTCCCCATAGTACATTGAAATTTGTATCTAAAGAGAATGTTTTTGATCAAGTATATCTAGGTACTATTTATACATCTCAGAAATTCTTACATATTTATATATGTCCCAGAAATTGTTAAATTTTATAGGCTACAACTTAGTGATTCTGGTTTTATATCAAGGTTTACTGAGGTATCTCCTTGACTTACCAAATCTCAAGTTTGAAATGAAGTTGAAATATATATGATATATTTCATATCCCTCCATCTATCTATGTTATAAAATCGTTGAAAGATATATGATGCACAGTTCTGCAAGTTTACTTCTGGAGAGGATAATGTCCTTCTGGACAGGACTTTCTCATTTATAAGGTACTTGGCTTCACCATAGCTATCAATCCCCCATTGCCCTGGTGCTAACAATGACATATGGAGGTCACTAGCCTTAGACATTCTAGAAGTGCATTTCCTTTTCTATAGTCACAGATAGGAGCATATTGCAGGCTCATGTTTACACTGTAAACATTCCAGACCATGGATTTGTTCTTGTCTAATTGCCTGGGTTTTCTGTACTATACTTTATTATGGTTAATCACATGTTATATTTCTTTTGGCTCTATGTCTGTCTGGCGTCTTTCCAAGAGATGTTTGCTTTTTATTTATATAAAAGCAATCCCCCATTGCCATGTAATTTGACTTTGTAACCACCAGAAACTTATATAACCTGCTTGTGGCTTAACTGAACAGCTCGCATATTTTAATCATGAAACATACATTTTAAGATAGCTATTTTTTGAAATAGAAATCATTGTTGTTGTTAGCTGCCATCAAGTTAGATCCAACTCAGAGCAACCCTACGTACAGCAGGACAAAACACTCCCTGACACTGTGCCATGCCCAGCACAATTGTCAGTGCTTCTCTGTTCTTCATAGGGTTTTTGATGGCTGATTGTTTCAAGAGTGGTCTGCTAGGTCCTTTTCCCTTTTTTGTGGTGCTGAGAATAGAACTCAGGGCCTCAGAGTGCAGAGCAAGCATTCTACCAACTGAGCTAAATCCCAGTCCCACAGAAATCATTAAAATGTATTAAAATGTTTTAGAACAATTTCATGAAGATGCCTGGCAAGAATGTTTGAGGTTATACCTTGTGAGGGACCAAAGTAAAGGGTTCCTTAACATTACTTTCTTTGGAACCTTACATTTCCACTCTTGACCTACATTTAGATGTGTGGCATGCCTAATTCTCTGCTTCAGTGCCTCACTGTGCTTCTAGTCCTTATTGTAATGCAGCTAAAGTGTCAGGCTGAAGTGTAAAGAGAATGTTCTGTCCTAAGGAAGCCAACTTGCAGCTGTATGAGGACCCTCTATGCCAGCTGCATCCTTCTCACCCTGCTGTATCTATATTCCTGGCATTGTAAGCAGTAGTCAAGACTTTAAAAAAAATTTCCTAATAAATTAGTTTAAAAAATTTGAAGTGTTATATTAACTTAATAAAACTTGCCTCGACTGGGATGTTGGTGATGCAACCAGATTGGTCAGATGGTAACAGGTGCCAATCAAATTTAAATAAATAAATTTAGTTCAGGTCAATTCAGGCCAATTTGATTCAATTCATCTCAATCCAACACACACGTATTGAACACCTCTATGTCTACCTATTATATACAGTTCTGAGTACACAGAGTGTAATAAAATACATTTGCTGCCTATAATCTAACCATCAGGATAATCAGGCAAAAATAAATGTAGTTCAATAAACAGAATAATAGAATTTTGTGCTTGGTGATGAAGTAACTAGTACATGAAATGATTTTTTATTTTTGTGAGGGGGCTATGGTAAGGGGATTCCAAAAAGTGTTACCTGAAAAAAAATGTTATACAAATAAGATTTCCAAAGATGACAAAGTAGTACAAAGTGTGCTAAAATATACTGAATATTTAACATAAAAATTTATTATACTAAAAGATACATTGCCATATTCTCCCTCAAAGATCTCCTCCTGGCTTTGAACACACATATGTCATCATTCTTGCCACTTTCTGGAGCAGTTCTTGAAGTCCTCTTTCACCAGTGTCTATAGGTTCATCTTCCATCATGACAGCCCCACATGTTACACAATGCTTCTGGTATAGCAATTTCTGTCAAATAAAAACATATGGTGTGTCCTCATCCACCCTCTTCACTGGATCTGGTACCATATGACTTCTGGCTCTTCTCCAAAGTGAAAATGACCATGAAAGATGAATATTTTAAGCTGATTTTGCACATCAAAGCAGCCACAACAGCCTAACTGAAGACACTCATGAAAGAGAACTTCCAGAACTGTTTTAGAAAGTAGAAAATATGATTGGACAAATGTCTTCAAAACCAGGGGAGTATTTTGAGAGGAGTTAATGGCAATATGTCTTTTACTATAAAAATTTATTAAATTTAGTCATTCACCATATCTTTTGTTCATACTTCATATGTTGAGTTTCAGTGTTGGGTAGAGTTTAGGAAGGGGGAAGAACGTGGGATATTTTGTTCTAACTCCAGTGGTCTTCAATAGACTCATGGCTACATTTTTGATCTTGACCATTTTATTACAAATGAGTATTCATTTTCGCTATTTTTGAATAAAATGAATATTTTAATGCAATTACACTTTTAAAACATACATAAACTAGGAGAAAATAGCCATTACCTGGGATTTTAGACACTACAGCATGAAAAACATCCTCTAGATTTGTGAAAAGCTGTTGTTGGGTGCCATCAAGTTGGATCAAACACATAGGGACCCTATGCACAACAGAACCTCTCAACAAAACAAACGACAAATGCTGGCAAGGATGCAGGCAAAGAGGAACCATTCTACACTGCTCGTGGGATTGTAAACTAGTTCAACCATTATGGAAATCAATAGAGAGGTTCCTCAGAAAACTAGAAATAGAACTCCCATATGATCTATCTATCTGGATTCTAGCAATATACTCAAAGGAAGTTAAGCCATCATACTACAGGGACATCTGCACTTCCATTTTTATTGCAGCACTCTTCACATTTGCAAGAGTATAGAATTAGCTCACATGTCCATCAACAGATGATTGGATTAAAATGTGCTGTGCACACATGCACACACACAATGGAATGTTATTCAGCCATAAAGAAGAATGAAATTATGTCATTTGTGGCAAAATACATGGCACTGGAGATCATCATTTTAAGTGAAACAACATACACTCAGAAATACTGTACATTCTCACTTCAATGCAGGAGGCAGATCTAACTTGAAGAAAAAAGATACATACAAAATTGTATGTATTTAAGATTGGAAATTTGATGAGCATGGAGGTTGAAGAGGTACAGTGGAATCTGAGAAGCTAGACTTTATGAAGAAGAATGCAGCATCAGGATTAGAGGAAGACTCACTAACAACCTGTGTTATGCAGATGACACCACTCTGCTTACTGAAAAGTGAAGAGAATTTGAAACATTTACTGATGAACATCAAAGAACACAACCTTCAGTATGGATTGCACCTCAACATCAGCAAAACAAAAATCCTTGCAACTGTGTCAGTAAGCAACTTTATGATAAAAGGAGAAAAGACTGAGGTTGTCCAAGATTTTGCTTTACTTGGTTCTACAATCAATATGCAAGGAAACAGCAGTCAAGAAAACAAAAGACACACTGCATCAGGAAAAGCTGTTGCAAAACTCTTCTTCAAAGTGTTGAAAAGTAAAGATATCACATTGAAGATGAAGGTGCACCTGACTCATGCCCTGGTATGTTCAAGAGTAGCATCATATGGTTGTGAAAGCTGGATGTTGAAAAGGGAGATAGGAGAAGAATTAATGCTATTGAATTCTTATGCTGGAGATGAATACTGACTATACCATGAACTGCCAAAAGAACCAACAGATCCATCCTAGTAGATACACAACCAGAGTGCTCCTTGGAAGCCAAGATTGCTAGACTGTGTCTTACGTATTTTGGACGTGTAGTCAGGAGGGACCAATCCCTGGAGAAGTACATCATGTTTGGGAGAATGAAAAAACAAAGACCCTCAACTAGATAGATTTACAGAGTGTCTACAACAATAGACTTAAATATAAAAAATATCGTGTGCATGAAACAGTGTCAGGTCATGGGTCATGTTTCCTTCTGTTGTACATATGGTCACTGAGAGTTGGACCTGACTTAATGGCACCTAAAAAGACCAACAAGATTGAAAAATACAGATGGACCCATCATGAACCAGGAGGGAGCTAGTGGGAAGGGAAGGTCAATAGGAGAGGTGAGAGGAGTAGGGGAACAACATAGAGGGGTAAAGAGGTAGAGAGCAAGGGCAAAATACAGGATGTAAATCTATGAAAATTCTGTAATGAATCTCACTATACTGTATGCAACTTAAAACAATCATACATACCTCATAAATATCTATAATCATCATTACATATTAGTCAAAAAGATTTTGTATAATGTTTCAGGGGAAGAATGTGTTGACAACTTTGAGTAATTGCATACTCTTTCTCTATATGAACTGTATTATTACCCTGTATCCCATAAATGTCTACAGCCATACCACCCTGGCATCCTGTCTCATTCGATTTGGAAGGTTACTTAGATCAGGCCTGGTTAGTCCTTGGATGGGAGACTGCCTGGTAATACCGAGTGCTATAGGCTTGGGAGAAGGACCTGGCATCCCTTTCCTGAAACAATCAGCCATTGAAAACCTTATGAATAGCAGAGAAGCACTGTCAAACATGGTGCCAGGCATGGTATAATGTCAGTTAGTGTTTTATCTATTGTACATAGGGTCGCTATGAGTCCAACCCAACTTGTTGGCACCTAACAGCGGTAACAACAACAATACCCCATAAATATGTTTAAAAAACAAACAAAATAACTGTAGAATTCCTGGCACATAGTAGGTAATTAGTACATATTAGTTTCTGCTCCTGTCTTCCTTTATTCTGATTGTTGTTAGTTGTTGTTAGGTGCCGTCGAGTCGGTAGCCGACTCATAGCGACCCCCATAAGGTTTTCAATGGCTGACTGTTTCAGGATTGCCTTGGGAGTGGATTACCAGGTCCTTCTCCCATTTTTGGGGTGCTGGGAATCGAACTCGGGACCTCAGAGACTGCAGCGCAGCGCTCTACCAACTGAACTAAATCCCAGCCCCATTTTATTCTGATTAGCAGAAGCTAATGGATCTCTTTTAAAGGAAGCCTCAGATATTCAGATGTTAAAATCTAATGATTCTCAGACACATAGATTGTCTGGTCCATACCATGGCAAAGGCATGCTAGATCAAGTGAAGCAGAGAAATGAAGTACGCAAGACATGACACAGCCAAGGGGTGTGAGATTTGATAGCAGTGTTTTTTCCAGAGATAAAGTCATTTAACAAACTCATGTCTTAGTAGCTTCAGCAGCTTTTCTATCTCTTATGACCTTTCAGTTCTGCCTAATTACTAGCACTTACTCCACACAACCTGACTAGTCAGCACACTTGCTGATAAAGGGGAATTTCTTACGTGCAATAATTCTTTTGCATTTCACTTCACAGCTACGATTTATGAACGAAGATCGGTAGAGAGGAGTCTTCATATGAGGACTTCAGTGCTTTTATATGGACATACTCTAGTACAGTTGCAAAAAAGAAATAATACCACAGATAGTATTACAGGAAGAAGTATAGCTCAGCAGGCTCTAAAATAAGCTAAGCGCAGGGTCTCTAGGATCTAATGAATCATCCTGAGTACATTCTGGGGTTTTCTGCTTTTGTTTCATTTCCTTTACTCTTCACTTCAAGCTCAGTTTCACAAAGGCTTAAATCATTTGCTTTTTGGTGGATGTGAAGAAGGGCACTTCTGGGTGAGATGGAAAATACTCTTCCATTTATTTTGCTAATGTGCAATCATTCATTCATTAAGAGGTCTTTAGAAATGATAAAAATGTCTTGTTGATATCCTATGATGGTTGGGGAATTAAAAATCAGACGCATGCCAATTTGAAGCTCAGCTTATGACTCAACAACTGTGATTTTGGGCTATGAGCTTACTTTCTGTATGACTGTATTTCCTAATCTATAACATAAGGTTTATAATATCCTTAGTACAAGATGTTGTGAAGGTAAATTGAGACAATGTATGTAACCTGCTGAGCAATATCTCTTGTACAAAGCAGATGCTCATTAAATGGAGGCCATGATAAGAATCAAAAGTGAGGAGAAAGTGACAGGTACAAAGTACCAGCCACCTTAGTGATGTTTCCATTTCCCCAGCATAGAATGTAGTACGCATTCTGTGGGGCCAGCTTCTTATTTCTGAATGCATGTCATTTCAACTCTCAATCTTGTTTTGTAATTAGGTAGTGAAAATGAAGCAAAGTTAGACTTCCTACTTAAAAGTACATCTGCAGAAGTTTTTTTTTATTTTTATTTTTTCCAGTAAAACAGAACTCAGCAAAAGTTTTTGGTCACTATATGAAAGGCAGGAAGATTTATGGGACATCACTAACAATCTTTCAGCACAGTAATAATATGTTGCAAACACAAATAAGAGAAGCCTTTATAAAAATGGGAGAAGATGTTACTTTTCATGTCTAGGGTATGTTGTCAAGGGAATATGTTGGTGTGAGTGGTCAGCATGAGCATCTGTGATTGTGTGAATATGCTGTGATTACCTGGCTGAAAGTAAGCCCACTAATGCAAATGACAGGAGTGGAGAGTGCTGGTGTGAAAGGTGGGGATGAAATTGCAGTTACTGAGACAAAATGTTTTTATCATGCTGTATATATTCTGCAAATTCAAATGACAGATGATGCTAGTCTTTGGGAAAACAGCCAATGACTTTCTATGCTGATAATCTCGTTCCCAAGCCTACAGAATTGTTACATATATGCTTAGAACAGTAGTCAAAGTTATTCCACAGAGAAACAAAAGGGTTTTCATTGTCAAATAAATTTGCAAATGCTGAACATTACATTACCACTAATGCCATTAAAATATATCATAGTATATTGAAATCTCTGTGAAACCCTGAACTATAAGATAACTAAGGAATAGTTTGATGATTCCCTAATTTTAACACTGGATCCATTTGATAAGATAATTTTTTAATTAGCATTTTTTTGAGTTAGTGACCTGAAGAACACACTTCAGAAAATCTTATAATTGGTTATCAGGGAAAAAAAAAACCACTACATGTATGGCAATATCAAGGCTTGAGCTGGCGAAGAGAGATGAACCTTTACAGTGTTGTATCTTCTGAAATGTATGTGCTAATCTTTCTCAGTGCTGATACTTTAAACTCGTCTGTGAAGGATCTCTTGGAGACTTTTGGTTCTTGCTTATGCCTAGGTTAAATAATTTCTTGTGCTGTACTATTAAGCACGAGCTAGATATTTTATTTTATTTTGCATACTGGGCATCAGAGATAGATCTTATTGTGTAATGAAATCCTTTTCAACTTTTAACTTATCTTCCACAGTTTTCAAGTCCTGGTACATCTTCTATTTTTTAAACTAAAACTATTTTCTTAATTTGAGCAATTCTCCAGGTTGAAGAAAACTTGTAAGCACTGTTAGTTCTTGTCAGAAGTAAATGGGACTCTAGAGAATTCTTTGAAATAGGAAACATTTGAACAGAATATCATCTTGCTTTCAGCTGTTTGTATAGATGCAATTTCTGCCATTCTATACCTCACAGCTCTAATTTCTCTTCATCTGTGTCTCAGGCTTCCATCAATAATCCTTCTACCGAAACACACTTGACAAGATATTGCCCTTGCAATATCTCCTGAATGTCATTCAGCAGTAATTTGTAATCAGGTTGATACATTTCAGAAAGAAAAATGTAAAATTAAATAGAAGATTCGATTCATATGATTCCAGATTGGACAAGGATATTGTTCATAGCATTTTATAAAATTACTTTTTGTTTAGACAATGGAGATTTTGTAAAACATTAAAAAAATCATAGATTTTGGATTCCTAATGTGGACAGATAGCTATAAAATACACCTCCCTGTAATGTACCCTAATGTAGGAATTAATTGACTGTCTTTTGGATCTCATTATATCTACCTTGTGGGCTGGGATTTAGCTCAGTTGGTAGAGCGCTGTGCTGCTATCTCTGAGGTGCTGAGTTCAATTCCCAGCACCACAAAAATGGGAGAAGGACCTGGCAATCCACTCCCAAGGCAATCCTGAAACAGTCAGCCATTGAAAACCCTATGAGGGTCGCTATGAGTCGGGATACCAACTCGACGGCACCTAACAACAACAACATATCTACCTTGTACACTATGATTTCTAATATGTCTTCAAACCTAGAATCTGTATTACACAGTTGTTATCTCATCCCCTAACATTAGTATTGGAAGAAATGTCCTGGTCTACATACGTGTTAAGTAAGGAACATATTCCAGGATATGTAGAATAGAGTTTGTAATTATTTATTATTAAAAATTAAGAAAACACAATAAAAGGATATTCTTTTAGGACATTGAGAAAAATGTTAATTTTTATTCATTTGAACCTTTTACTTTATTTAGTGAAAGCTCTTAAAATATTCCAATTATTTTGAACAAAATTAAAAAAAAATTATATACATTAAAGCATCACAATATATATTCTCCTAATTTATGCAAGGAACATGCACTTACGTATTTATTTGTACAAGGGGTAGCATTAGAACTTTAAAGGAAAGAACACATATCCTGGACTATTTCCCCATCAAATTCAATATGTTTATTTGTCCCAATATGTGTTTAGTTACACAGTACAAGTATGATGTGTGGTAAACATTGGCTGGAAGAAGGAATGATGAAATTATAATAGCAGGCTTTGACTAAATATAAGGATCACATGGCCTGAAGCATATAACCACAGATGATCTCCAGCGAAAAGTGCACTCTTTGAGGAATTCTTGTAACCTCAAAATTATAGCAGATAAGGATTATACAGTTTCACATGAAGATCTAAACTGACTAATTAAAAGAGCCCACTTTGAAAGTGGGGAAAGTGATAAGACCCTTATGCCTATTTAGCATGAGTTCTAATTCCTCTCTGATGAATTTATAGTCTTGTTCTCCCATTTTAAATTTTATACTGATTATATATATATATACATATATATGTATATATATATATATATATATATATATATATATATATATATATATATATATATATATATATATATATATATATATATGTATATATATATGTATATATATTACATGTATATTTGGGAGAAGGACCCAGCAACTCATTCCCCCCCCAAAAAAAATCTGCCATTGAAAACCCTATGACTAGCAGAGCAACAGTAACAATACTGTTTCACTTGTTGTACATAGGATCGCTATGAGTTGGACACTGATTCAACAGCATCTAACAACAACAACAACATATATATTTGTGAGGTACAAGGTGATGTTACAAATTCTGAATACAATGTGAAATGATGAAATCAAGCCAACTGATCCATCCATTGCTTCAAATATTTGACTTCTTTGGTAATAGGAACATTCCAGACCTACTTTCTAGTGACATTGAAATGTATAGTACTCAACTACTAGGTACATTCAGCTAGACCAGAGAAATAAGTTTGATTATTTTTTGAGATGTGTTGCACAGCATGTTGAATACATCTAATAGCTGAGTACTGTAAAGTTCTCCTTTCATTCAACTCTTTTGGGATCAGAGAATTTCAGCCTTTCTAGAAGAAGTACCTATTGGAGTGTGAAGGGCTTCTCTGCTCTCTGTGTTCATTTAGTATTTAGACTGCCCTGAAGAGCATGCAAAGTGTCAATCAGGACTGATTGGACACCTGTGCCCAGGGAACATGACAGAGCAACTCACCTGTCACAGGTCATCAGACCCTCTCCAGATGGCAGAGAACTTCTGAAGTTACAACTCAGTTGCTTGTGATGCAAATTGGTGACCCAGGGTGAGATGCTTCATTAATGCTCATTCTCCCCTGAGCCACCAAGGTGCCACAAGTTCAACTAATTACTCTGACATTTCTTCTCATTATAATACACATTAAAAATTTTATTCTCATAAAGATGGAACAGTCAATTTCATATGGCCAGTTAATAAACTACTAAAACAGAGATGAAAATTAGATTACATGTGGAAGAATACAATATTTAGTTTTTCCATGGAAATGTGTGGAAGAGCTTTAGAGAATTCTCGTATCATTGAGGTCTCAGAAGAGTCTGTGATTAATAATAATGAAAAAGGAGAAGTATGTTTCCATCCAGATGACTACTTTTTTTAATCCAACAAGTGATGAGAAAAATTATGCGAACTCATGCATTTGCCTTGAGTAATGATTGTATTATATTAACCTCAGCTGACAGTATCCTTACTAACATTGGCTTACTTAAAATTCTGCCTCTTGGGGATAAACACACATCCAAAATTGACTCAGCTCATTTCTTTCTGGGGTCACTTACTGGTTACTTCTAACTACCAAATTCATTTTTTCTTCTCTTTTTCCAATATTGCATCTCAAACTTTTGTCACCAGAGAGTTTCTTTCTCTGTTGAATTTATTATTTAATTCAAGATTCATAATTACACCCAGTGGTTGACAGGGAACTGTCAGAAAATCAAGCTGGATTTAGAAGAAGGTGCATAACCAGGGACATCATTGCTGATGTCAGGTGGATTTTGGCCCAAAAAAGAGAATACCAGAAAGATGTCTATGTTTTATTCACAAAGCAAAGGCATTTGACTGTGTGTATCGTAACAAATTATGGATAGCACTGTGAAGGATGGGATACTAGACCACTTAATTGTACTCATGAGGAATCTGTATATAGATCAGGAGGCAGTTGTTTGAACAGAACAAGGAAACATTGCTTGGTTTAAAGTCAGAAAATATGTGCATCATGGCTGTGTCCATGGACCATACCTTTCCATTCTCCATACTGAGCAAATTATCTGAGAAGCTGGACTGTATGAACAAGAAAGTGCCATCAGGATTGGAGGAAGACTCATTACCAACCTGCAATATCAGGTGATACAACTCTGCTTGCTGAAAGTAAAGAGGATTTGATTCACTTGCTGATAAAGATCAAAGAACTCAGCCTTCAGTTCGGACTCCACCTCAACATCAACAAAACAATAGTCTTCATCACTGGATCAGTACAAAACTTCATGATAAATGGAGAAAAGATTGAGGTTATCCAAGATTTTGCTTTTCTTGGTTCTACAATCAATACCCATGGAAACAGCAGTCAAGAAATCAAAAGACACATTGCATTGGGAAAAGTTGTTGCAAAAGACCTCTTTATAGTGTTGAAAGTAAAGATGTCACATTGAGCATGATGGTGTGCCTGACTCATGCCATGGTATTTTCAGTCATATCATATGGTTGTGAAAGCTGGATGTTGAATAAGTGAGAAAGGAGATGAATTAATGCTATGGAATTCTGGTGCTGGAGATGAATATTGAATATGCATGGTCTACCGAAAGAACCAACATGTTACCTCCTAGAAGAAGTGCTACCAGTGTGCTCTTAGAAACCAAGATGATTATATGGCATCTTATATATTTTGGACATGTAGTCAGCAGGGACCAATCCCTGGAGAAGGGCATCATGTTTTAGAGAGTGGCAGGCTGAAGAAAAAAAAAAAAGAAGACCCTCAACTAGATGGATTGACACAGTGGTTGTAATGATGGGCTTAAACATAAAAAAGATTGTGTGCATGGTATAGTAAGAAGGAGGGAGGGGATCAGTGGGTGCAAGTGGAAGTTGGGAAAGGAGGGAACGGGAGAGGAAATATTGTAGAGGGGCAAGGAGAAAGAGGAGAATCTCAAATACAGGATGCAACTATACAAAGATGTGAAAACAAATGAAAGAGATTATAACCCATAATGGCATATGATTTTTATTACATATTAAAATTTCTACTTTTTAATTTTTCCTCCAGTTTATACTGTTCTATAAATTATTTAAGATGATGGTTTGTAAGCAATAGTGATTTAATAGTTGCATAAATGATATAGCAAATGCCTTATAACTTTGTACCCCAAGACAGCAACTAATAACACTTATGAATAAAAAAAAAACATGAATATAATTTGGAAATTATTAAAATTGCAGTTAACTCAAATCCATGGATAGATTCAATGCTATCAGAACATATTTCTTTTTATTTTTCTTGACATAATAATTATATACAGGGTGTTCCATAATTGTTAGGAAGGAACCATCAGATTATGATATTCATGTAACCTATACAATTAATTTGATCAAATGAATATACCAAATTAAGTATAGCTTCAGGTATACTAAAATGTTTATTTCACTGACAGATGTTTTGATATTAAATCACTTCTTAAACATGACTTGAGTGTTTACTTTTATGAGTTTCCTACTTATTGTAGAGGGCTATTTAGGTCATATTTATCTTAATTTGTATAAATATTAGTGATCATGTGCTATATTTTTTGTTACAGCTGAAGAAACATTTTTACTGGAAGCATAATCCTAGTTTTAAAAATTAAATATATAAAAGAACTGAGTTTTTATTAATTATAAATCAATTTAAATTATACACATTATAAGGAATTTCAATAAGCATGATTTTATTTATTTTTTATTTATTTATTTATTTTTGGAAAGATTTAGCTTTACTGGGAGAGGAAAAAGTGGACTTTTTAAGAATAATAAAGAATGGGGTGGTTAAGATGGTGGACAGTTAGTACCCACATTTTAACCTGTGAAGAAAAAAGTTAAGTAACAATCAAAGTTCTCTACTCAGAATGGAAAAAGGTAGGAAAGCAACTTTAATTATTGAATAAATGACTGAGAAAGGTCAACTGGAAAAATAATGGAAGCTAAAACAGCTGAGAAGAGTTGGGCAAGCAACAGCGAACAATGCAGAGGACATGGTGCTGTCTGGGAGATCTAGTACCTGGCAAGCGATATTCTGGAGTCAGGAGTCAGGGGAAGCAGAGCTGTGCTCGATTTTCCAGGGAGGCGAGTGGAGCTGCTCCGCCCTGCTGCAGGTTCTTGGATTTAAGGATTGTATTTTTAATGGAGGAGAGATTGTCACCCTCTTTCCCTACGGCCCCACGGGAACTGTGACCGGAACTGTGACCGACAGTGAGGCTGTTTAGGCAGTAGCGGGTTTGCTAACAGGCAGTTCCTGGGTTGGAAAAAAGTAGCTCCTGATGCTGTAATCGCGACCCAGGAGAGAGACGGAGTGTGCTGTGGCGTGATAGACAATGGGGAGAAGAAGCGGGTGCAGCTAGAACTGTGATCTAGAGGGAGATGGATCCAGCTGCAGTGCTTTTGGGGGATTCCAAGTGCCAGAGCCAGAGACAACTGGCTGGCATCAATGGAACTGTGATCGGCTTGGGACCTGGCAATGGCAGCTGCTACGGACGTGAACTTCAGGCAGTGGAGAGCAGGAATGGCCACCTGGCTCAGCCAGCCCTAAGGGCGAAGTGCCTGTACCTGAGAGGGCTGAGGTGGGAGTGACCACTTGGAGACTTGATGGTAGGGAACCAGAGAGGTCATTAGTCAGAGGGACCAGAAGGAGTGGAACAGTTATTTGACAGCATCTGGAAAGAAGGCAGAAGTCTTAATCATCTGAGTGACCTTCATGTAGTCGCAATTAAGCAGCTCTGGGCTGCTTTGTTTTTCTTTCTTTTTTCTATTTCATTTATCTGAGGGAGTTGAATGGTTGTGGGGTTCTGCTATTGCAGTGGGTACTCCTCTGTGTGTTTGATTGATTTTTTATTATTATTTTGATCAATACTTCTGTTTGTTTTGATTTGTTTTTATTTTCTTTCTCTGAGTGAATTGAATAGTTCTGGGATTCTACTTAGCAATGTGTACTATTCTGTGCGTTTGATTTTTCATTATTATTTTTAGCAGTACTTTTTTTTTTCCTTTTCTTTTCCTGAGTGAGTTGAACCAATCTGGGGTTCTGCTTTTGCAACATGACTGCTCTGTGTGTTTGACTGATTTTTTATCACTATTTTTATCAGTAATTTTTTTTAACTTTTTTACTTTTTGTCTTTTTTCTATTTTCTTTTTTCTTTGAGGGAATTGAATGGTTCTGGGATTCGGCTTTTGCAATGTGTACTGCTCTTTGATTGACATTTTATTATTATTTTGATCAATAATTTTTTTCTTATTTTGTTTTGTTTTGATTTGGGTTTTTTTGTTTTCTTTCTTTCTCTGAATGAGTCGAATGGTTCTGGGGTTCAGCTTTTGCAATGTGCATTGTTCTGCGTGTTTGATTGATTTATTATTATTGTTAGCAGTGCTTTTTTTCTCTCTTTTATCTTCTCAGAGGGAATTGAATGGTTCTGGGTTTCTACCTTTGCAATGTGTACTGCTCTGTGTGTTTGATTGATCTTTTTTATCATTACTTTGATCAATAGTTTCTTTTTATTTTTTTTCTTTCTCTGAGTGAGTTGAATCATCCTGGGGTTTGGCTTTTGCAATGTGTACAGCTCTGTGTGTTTGATTGATTTTTTACTATTATTTATAGCAGTATATTTTTCTTTTTTCCTTTTCTCAGAGGGAATTGAATTGTTCTGGGGTTCTGCTTTTTACAATGTGTACTGCTTAGTGTGTTTGATTGATTTTTTATTATTATTTTGATCAATACTTTTTGTTTTTTCCTATGTCTATCTGTGAGTGAGCTGAGTGGTTCTGAGGTTTTGTTTATTAATGAGTACCTCTTGCTTTCTTTGTCAAAATCAAGTCTAGAGTTCTAGCAACCTTACATTGGCCAGATCTTACATCCAGACCAAACAATTATAAAGCCTCAACAGAAAAACAAATTAAACATGAAAGGTCAGGTTGGATGGGAAGCCCCATTAAATCAAAGCCCGTTAATGGACAATTTTAAAGTAACTGAAGTTTTAGAGATACTAGAGAAAGAATTTACAAAGCCTACTGATAAATACATTGGAAGACCTCAAGGACACCACAATGAAAACAATTGAAACACTGGACAGAAAAGTATCCAACTTGGAAGAAAAAGTTAACAAAAAAATTGAGATATTGAAGAAGAATCAAACAGAAATGCTGGAAATACAAACCAAAATCAACCAACTGAATATTATAGTAGAATCTTCAGTAGCCAGACTAGATGAAGCAGACAATAGAATCTGACACTGAAGAAAAAGTTGAAGATCTTATTCAGATATTAAGAAAGAAGGAAAGAAAAGAAAAGAAAGAAAGACAGAAAAGGCAACATGGTCAATACTTTTAGGAGGTCTATGATAAAATGAAGAGGCACAACATATGAATTCAGGGGGTACACAAAGGAGGTTGAGAAATCTATTCAATGAAATAATGATGAAAACTTCCCAAAACTAGGGGAAGATAATAGATACCTATACAATTAAGGCATCCAGAACTCCAAATAGAATAGGCCAAAACAGATCCTCTCTGTGACACGTTAAAATGGGAATGCTTAATCTAGAGAACAAAGAAACTATCCTAAAAGTGGCAAGAGAGAAGTGCTAACTCACTTACAAAGGCAAACCCATCAGAATAATAGCTGACTCCTCAACAACAATGTTCAATGCAAGAAAAGCTCGGTGAGAAATCATTCAAGCCCTGAAAAAGAACAACTGCTAACCAAGATTATACTACCCAGTGAAGCTGCCTTTTAAAATAGATACAGAGTTCAAGATATTCCACAACATTGACATGTTTAAATGATTCATGACCATCAAGCCAGAACTGCAGAAGATCCTAAATGAAATACAGTCAATGGAAGTTGAGAGACAATGCCAAATGGAAGACCAAAGGAAGAAATAATAGATATGAGGGGAGCTCAACAATATAATACCTGAAATGTGAATCAAATAATTGAAACAAACTCCAGATTGGACCAGAATAAGAATCTCCTCTCAATAATTACCCTAAATGTAAATGACTTCAACTTGCCAGTGAAGAGACACTGGCTGGCTAACTGGATTAAAAGAAAAAAACCCTTCAATTTTTGGGATTCAAGAGACTCAACTCATCCACAAAGAACATAAAAGTCTGAAAATCACAGGTTGGAAAACATACCAAGTATGTGGCAACCAAAAAACAAGCAAATCAAAAACAGGAGTAGTGATACTAATTGCAGACAATTTAGATTTCAAGCTCAAAGTAATCAGAATAGATAATGATGGGCACCACATATTAGTAAAAGGAACAGTGAACCAGGAAGCCATAAATGATACTTAACATTTATTCACCAAATATTGGTGCACTTACCTTCATAAATTTTATTGGAGATGAAGGAACACATCAGACCAGACACAAAAATTATGAGAGATTTCAATATCCCACTATCTTCAAAAGATAGGTCATCAAAGAAAAAAACAAATAGAGAAGCAAGGGATTTAAATAGCACCATGTCCAACTGGACCTTATAGATATCTACAGAATATTCCATCCAGCAGATGTGGAATACACATTCTTCTAAGCACAACATGGAACTTGTTCTAAATAGAACATATTTTAGTCCACAAAAATGGCTTCAACAAATACAAAATAATTGGAATCATCCCCTGTACCATATCAGACCACAATGGTAGAAAACTAGAACTCAAAAACAAGAAAAATCTCAGTAATGTTACAAATTCATGGATACTAAATAACACATTTCTGAATTATCAATGGGTCATCAAAGAAATTGTAGGAGGAATTAAAAAATTTCTGTAGTTGAATGAGAATGAAAACACATCCTACCAAAGTTTATATGACACAGCAAAGACAATTCTAAGAGGGAAGTTCATAGCCATGAGTGCTTTCATCAATAAGTTTGGGAAGGCCCAACTAAATGAATTAATGATATAATTAAGGCACTAGAATGCCAACAGCTAGTCAGTCCTAAGTGGGGTACACAGAACCACAGATACCAATGAAGTCCAGAAGATCATCAGAGACTACTTTGAGAAATTATACTCCCCCCCCAAAATACAGAAGAGATGGATATGCTCTTTAATACATATGAATTACCAAAATTAAGCTTGGAGGACACAAGCAAGTTAAACAGACCCACTACATTCACTGGATTGGACACAGTAATAAAAAGTCTTTCAAGAAAGAAAAGTCCAGGACTTGGTGGATTCACAGCTGAATTCTATCAAACATTCAAGGAAGAATTAATACCTATTCTCTAAAATCATTTCATCAGATAGAAAAACAAAACAAAACAATGAACACTTCCAAATTCATTCTATGAAGCCAGTAGAACTTTGATACCAAAACAAGAGAAAGACTTTTCAAAGAATGAGTACTACAGACCAATTTCCCTAATGAACATTGACACAAAAATTCTTCATAAAATTCTGGCAAACTGAATGCAGGAACATAAGTAATACCATACACCACAACAAAGAGGGCCTCATTCTACAAATGCAAGGTTAGTTCAACATATGAAAATCAATTAATGTAATTCAACATGTCAAAAGACTTTTAGACAGAAGTCATATGATTATTTCAATTGATACTGAGAAGGCTTTTGACAAAGTGCAACACTCGTTCATGTTTAAAGTACTTAAGAAACTGGGCATAGAAGGAACTTAATTCAACATCATAAAGGTCATCTATGAAAAATGCACTGCCAACATCATATTAAATGGGAAAAGCTGAAACAATTCCTTCTAAGATCAGGAACAAGACAAGCATGTCTACTCTCTCCTAGCCAAAGCAATCAGGCAAGAGAAAGGAGTTAAGGGGATACAGATAGGAAAAGAAGACATTAATTTTTTTTTCACACATGACATGATTCTTTATGTAAAAGACCCCAAAATTTCCACTAGAAAACTCTTGGAGCTAATTAGTTCTTTAAGCAAAGTAGCGATTACAAAATTAACACTAAAACAGCAGTTGCTGTCCTTCACACCAATAATGAATAAGAAAATAAGGAAATCAAGACCACAATTCCATTCATAATATCACACCAAAAATTCAAATACTTAGGAGTCAACCAAACCAAGGACCTAAAGACCTCTATAAGGAAAATTTCAAAACATTAAAGAAAGAAATAGCAGAAGATAGCAGAAGGTGGAAATACCTCACTTGCTCATGTACTGGGAGAATTAATATTGTGAAAATGGCTGTGCTACCAAAAGTGATTTACAGATTTAATGTAATCCTCATCAAAATACCAATTATAAAACTTTGCAGAAAAATCACAAACAATCCTAAAATTTATGTGGAAGCACAAAAGCCTGAGTATAGCCAAAATAATCCTTAGCAGCAAAAATAGTGCAGGTGGGATCACTATAGTTGACTTCAGACTATACTACAGGGCAATAGTAGCAAAAATCGCTTGGTAGTGGCACAGAAATTGGCTTAAAATCAGTGGAACAGAATTGAAGATCCAGAGATGCACCCATGCAACTACAGCCACCTGATTTTTGATAAAGGGGCTAAGGATGTTCAATGGAAGAAAGGATAGCCTTTTCAATAAATGGTGCTGGGAAAACTGGATATCCATCCACAAAAGACTGAAAATAGATCAGTATGTATCAATCTGTATGAGAGTCAACTCAAAATGGATCACAGACCTCAACATTAAAACAGAAACTGAAAAGCTACTATAAGAAAAGATAGGAAATATGCTCCAGGCATTAGTATTTCCTCAGCAAGACTCCTATTGCCCAGGAAACTGCCCCAAGAATTGACAAATGGGATTACATGAAGCTACAATGATTCTGTACAGCAAAAGAAATAATACATACAGCAAAGGGAGAGCCCCAAGAATGGGAGAAAATCTTTGCATCCTACACATCTGGCAGAAGATTAATTTCTAGAATATACAAAGAACTTAAGAAAGCAAACACAAAGACAACAAATAAATAAATATGCAATGGAACTGACAGTTCTCTAACAGAGAAGTATGAATGGCCAAGAAACAAATGAGAAAATACTCAATATCCCAAGCCATTAGGGAAATGCAAATCAAAACAACACTGAGATTCCTTCTTGCTCCTTCAAGAATGGCCAAAATTAACAAAATAAATAATAACAAATGCTGGTGAGGATGAGGAGAAGAAGAAACACTTTTATACTGCTGGAGGGATTGTAAACTAGTTCAGCCACTTTGGAAATCAATATGGAGGTATCTTAGAAAACTAAGAATAGAATTGCCATATGACACATCTATACCACTCCTAGGAATATACCCAAAGGAAGGTAAGTCGTCATACCACAGGAAGACCTTCACTTCCATATTTAATGTAGCATTCTTTACAGTCACAAGCATTCGGAAGCAGTCAAGATGTCCATGAACAGAGGAGTGGATTGAAAAACTCTGGTATATATACATAATGGAATATTACTCAGCAATGAAGAAGAATGAAATAATGCCATTTGCAGCAAAATGGATAGAACAGGAGAACATCATCTTAAGTGATCCAACCAGTCCCCAGAAGAGAAATAACACATGTTCTCACTCATATGTGGGAGCTAAATCTAACTTAAAGCAAGAAAAAAAATAAAATTATATGCATGAAGCCATGTAAAAGTGAATCTTTATATGTATCTAAAATGGGAAAATATAAGCAAAGTTGAAAGAAGAGGGTGAAAGGATCAGTGGTGGGAGCACAGGTTGGGAAATGGGGAAGGTGGAGCAGAAATAAAGCAAAGGGGGAAAAGGGGGAGGAAAATCTTGAAGTATGTGATGCAGCTACGTCAATGCATGGGAAATACGGTTGTGTAAAACATGTAAGTTAATGAATATGTAAGCACAAATGATGTAACAGTTGAATAATGGAGATAGGAGAAGTCCTACTACTCTGTACCCTATCAACATTTATAAGTTAAGAAAAAAGAATAATCAACATGTATGGCATGGAATATAATTATAACTTTGGCATATAATACACATTCCTTGGCAAATACTTTGTTGTAATCCAAAGAAAAAGATGAAGCAATTGAATAGAGCAATGCAATGGATACTGCGTGGGTTGTCCTCTAATGTGTCTTATATTTTTCAAGGGCAGGGTGGAAAGCAAGACAAATAAATGAGAATGAATGGAAGAACAGTGGCATAGCAAAGTAGTAACTGACCAAGGATGAAGATAAAGAAGAACAACATGGGAAAGATTTTTAAATCAGTTGATTAAGAAAGGTTATTTTCCAGGGAAAGTTAATGCACTGGAAAGAGTAGTTGGACTCTTATTTACTAAGTATCTACTATGTTTAGGCCTGCAGCTGTAGCACTGTGGCATCCAATCCAATTCCAATCAGATCTTGGAAACTAAGCAGGGTTGGGCCTGATTAGTACTTGGATGAGAGACCTCATGAGAACACCAGATACCGTTGGCTTGGAAGAAGGACCTGGCAACCCACTCCCAAAAGTCAGTCCACCGTTGAAAGCCCTATGAATAGCAGAGAAGCACTGACCATAGTGTTTTTCCCGTTGTACATAGGGTCATTATGAGTTGGACACCGACTGGACGGCACCTAAGCAAAACAACAACAACAATAGCAACAACAACTATGTTTAAGGGTTTTAATGTGTTCTTTCACTTAATTCCTCAAATACTGAAGATAAGGTGGGTATTTAATAGATGAGAAGGCAGAATCCCAGAAAGATCAATAATTTGTCTCAACTAATATAGTGAGGATGTAATAGTGATAGATTAGAATCCAGGTTTACTTGGCGCCAAGCTCCTGTTCTTCCCTATGACATTTACAATAAAACCAACAAAACTCATGATTGAAAAACTATTACTAGCTTTAAAAGTATTAATATATTGAATTACTTTTGTGTTATTTATCTTTAAGAATTATTTCTGAATTTTTCACTTGAATTCACTCAAATGTCATTTTTTTTTCTGTATGTGTTACTTGGTATTGCATATATGTGTTGCACACTCTCTATCAGTTCATCTGCCCATAAACACTCAGGTTGACTCCATGTCTTGGCAATTGTACAATAATCTTTCTGACTGCAATAACCATCAGAGTGCAGATATGTCTCTGAGAATCTGACAACCTGATTACAAAATAAACAAAGGATCTGAAGAGAAATTTCTCTGAACAATATTCAAATGGCCAACAGGTATAGGAAAAAATGCTCAACATTATTAGGCACCAGGGAAATGCCAATCCAAGATACAATAAGATATGACCTTTATCCCTGTCAGCATGGCTATTATCAGTGAGAGAAAAAACCAACAAATATTGGTGAAGATGTGGAAAAAGGATGCTATTGAACACTGTTAGTGAGTATGTGTACAGTTATAGCCATTATAGAAAACAGCATGGTTGTTCCTCAAGAAATTAAAATTAGAGCTAAGAATGATCTAGCTATCCTACTTCTGGATATGTACTAAAAAGAAATAAGATCTTACCTTGATTCTTGGCAAGACAGAGGGTGTCTAAATTGTTAGGGGCCATTGAGGCAGGTCTGACTTGATGTCATTCTCCAGGGAGTGGTCCCTCCTGAAAACTTGTCCAAAATATTTGAGATACAGTCTAGCCATTCTTTTCACCAAGAAGCACTGTGATTGTACTTCTAAGATGGATATGTTGGTCCTTTAGAAAGTCCATAATACATTCAATATTCTTCTCTATCACCATAATTCAAAAGCATCAATTCTTTTCCTGTCTCCCTTATTTAATGTCCAGCTTTCACAAATGTATGTGACTGAAAATAACAGGTCATGAGTCAGTAACACCTTTGTCTTCAATGTGACATCTTTACTTTTCAACACGTTAAAGAAGTCTTTTGCAACAGCTTTTCCCAATACAATGCATCTTTTGATTTCTTTGCTGCTTCCATGGGTGTTGATTGTAGACCTAAGTAAAATTTCGGATAACCTCAATCTTTTCTCCATTTATCATGAAGTTGCTTACTGACCCAGTTGTAAGGATTTTCATTTTGTTGATGTTGAGGCACAATCCATATTGAAAACTGTGTTCTTTGATCTTCATCAGTAAATGTTTCAAATCCTTTTCACTTTCAGCAAGCAAGAGAGTCATTTGCATAAGGCAGGCTGTTAATGAGTCTTCCTACAATCATGATCCCATGTTCTTCTTCACAAAGTACACCTCAGATTATTTGCTCAACATAGAGTTTGAAGAGGTACGGTGAAAGGATACAGACCTGACACATACCTTTCTTGGCTTTAAAGCAGGTAGTGTTTCCTTGTTCTATTCAAACAACTGCCTTGTTGTCCATGTATAGATATAATTAAGTACTCCGGTATTCCTATTCGCCACAAGGTTATCCATAAGTTGTCATGATCCCCATAGTCAAATGCCTTTTCATAGTCAATAAAACATAGATAAACATCTTTCTGATATTCTCTGCTTTTGGCTAATATCCATTTGACATCAGCAATGATGTCCCCACTTCCAAGCCCTCTTCTGAATCCAGCTTGATATTCCAGCAATTTCCTGTCTATATACTACTGCAGTTGCTTTTAAATGAACTTTAGCAAACTTTTATGTGGGTGTGATATTAATGAATCATTTCAAATTTTCCACATTCAATTAGAACTCCTTTTTTGGGAATTGGCACAATATGGGTCTCTTCCAGTTATTCAGGTAGCTGTTTCAAGGCAGCTCCAAGGCTTCCACTTCATCCTTCAGTACCATTGATTTCCAATGATATGCAACCTCTTGACATAGCTGGTCATCCACCAATTCTTTTTGGTATAAGATTCTGTGTATTCCTTCCACCTTCTTTTGATAGCTCCTGCATTGTTTAGTGTTTTCCCTGTAGAATACTTCATTATTGCCACACAAAGTTTGAAGTTTTCTTTAATTCCTTAAGGTTGAGAAAAACAGAGCATGTTCTTTCCTTTTGGTTTTCTACCTCCAACTTTTTACACATGTCATCATAATATTTTATCTTTTTGAGCTGCCCTTTGAAATCTTCTGTTTAGTTATTTAACTTTATCATGACTTCCTTTTACTTTAGCTGCTTGACATTCATGGGCAAGTTTCAGAATCTCTCTTGACATGTAATTTGGTCTTTTTTTCCTGTCTTTTTAATAATCTTTTGCTTTCCTCATGAATGATGTCTTTGATGTCATGCAACAACTTGTCTGGTCTTTGATCATTAGTGTCTAATTCATCAAGTCTGTTCTTGAGGTGGTCTTTGAACTCAGGTGGGATTTACTTAATGTCATACCTTGGCTCTCAAACACTTGTTCTAATTTTCTTCAATTTCAGTTTGAACATGCATATGTGAGTAGTTCATGGTCTGATCCACAGTCAGCACCTGGTCTTATTCTGACTCTTGATATTGAACATTTCCATCATCACTTCCCAAATATGTAGTCAGTTTGGTTTCTGTATAGGTCCATCTGGTGAATTTCATGTTTATAGTTGTTGTTTATGTTGATAAAAAATATATTTGCAATGAAAAGTTCATTGATATTACAATATTCTATCATGTGATCTCCATCATCATTTCCCTCACCAAGGGCATATTTTTCAATTACTGAACCTTCTTCTTTGTTCTAACATTTGCATTCCAGTCACCAGTTATCCATACATCCTGACTGCATGTTCAGTCTATTTCAGATTGCAGAAGCTGGTAACTATCTCTTTATCTTCATTTGTGGCCTTAGTGTTGGGTGTGCAAATTTGAATCCTAATCCATGTGGCCTAAGTATTTAAATATAGTTACATGGATAATATATTTTTAGTCATTATATAGTTATTAATATCTTTTGGTTTTCTTTTCTAACAAATGACAGCCTGATGAGAGGAGACTCCTTGAGTAATGATCTTTCTATTACTTGTCCTAAGTTTGTAGTCATTACACCATTTTCTTCTCTTTTTGGTTAATATATTATTTGTACAAAGTGCTGTTGTTGTTAGGTGCCATTGAGTGTGGTCTGACTTATAGTGATGGTATGTACAGTAGACTGAAACATTCCCTGACTCTGTGCTAGGCATGTGATTTTTTTTTTTAATGTTTTGATCTATTGTTGCAGACACTATGTCAATATGTCCAGTTGAGGCTCTTCTTCTTTTTTTTTTTCCATTGACCTGCCGCTCTGTCAAACATGATGTCTTTCTCCAGGGATTGGTCCCTCCTGACAACATAGTCCAAAATATGTAAGACACAGTATAGCCATTATTGTCTCCAAGCCACACTCTGATTCCACTTATTCTAGGGTGGATCTGTTGGTTGTTTTTGTAGTCCATGATTTCAATATTCATCTCTATCACCATAATTCAAAAGCATCAATTCTTCTGCTCTCTCCCTTGTTCAGCATCCAACCTTCACAACCATATGAAAATACTGAACTGAAAATATCATGGCATGAGTCAGGTGCACCTTCATCTTCAATTTGACATTTTTACTTTTCACCACTTTAAAGAAGCCTTTTGCAACAGCTTTTCCCAATACAACGTGTCTTTTGATTTCTTGACTGCTGCTTCCATGGGTATTGATTGTAGACCTAAGTAAAGTAAAATCTTAGACAACCTTAACCTTTTCTTCATTTATCATGTAGTTGCATGTTGATGCAGTTGTAGGGATTTTTGTTTTGTTGATGTTGAGGCACAATCCATATTGAAAGCTATGTTTTTTGATTTTCGTCAGTAAATGTTTCAAATCCTCTTCACTTTTTTGCAAGCGAAGTTGTGTGATTTGCATAATGCAGACTGTTAGTGAATCTTTCTCGAATCATGATGCCACATTCTTCATAAAGTCCAGCTTCTTGGATTACTTGCTAATCAGCAGACATATTGAAGGAATATAGTTAAAAGACACAGCCCTGACACATACCTTTCTTGACTTTAAAGCAGGTAGTGTTTCCTTGTTCTGTTCAAACAACTGCCTTGTGGTCCATGTACAGATTCCTCATGAGTACAATTAAGTGCTCTGGTATTCTCATTCTCCATAATATTATCCATAGTTGGTTGTGATCCATATTGTCACATGCCTTGCATAATCAATAAATATAGGTAGACATCTTTCTTCTGTTCTCTGCTTTTTGCTAATATCCATTTGACATCAGCAATGATGTCTCTGCTCCATGCCCTCTTCTGCTTGATTTTGGGCCACTATACTGTCTGTATGGGCTGAGATTTAGCTCAGTTGGTAGAGCACTGCTCTGCAGTCTCTGACGTCACAAGTTTGATTCCCAGCATGACAAAAACAGGAGAAGGATGTGGAAACCAACTCCCAAGGCAATCCTGAAACAATCAGCCATTGAAAACTCTATAAGGGTCACTATAAGTTGGACATGACTTGATGGCACCTAAGAATAGTAGCAACATACTGTCTATATACTGCTTCAGTCAGCACAACAAAATAATAGGTTTCATTATGGCATATTTATACATGTATACAGGGTATTTTGATCATATTCACATCTGCTGTCTTATCCATCTCCCTTTCATCACTGCTTCTCCTCTTGCTAAATCGTCCATCTCCTTCTTTCCCATCTTTCCTTTAAAATCTAGATTCTGCATATGAGAGAAAATACATGGTATTTGCTTTTCTGAGACAGCCTTGTTTCCTTTAACATGTTAATATACAATTCCATCCATTTTCCCTGCAAATGACATAATTTCTTTCTTCTTTATGGCTGAATAATAGTCAATTGTGTATATTTACCACATTTTCTTCATTTATTCATTGGTGGACACCTAAGCTAATTCTATAACTTGGCTGTTGTGTATAGTGATTTTGTGAATATGGCTGTGCAGGTATGTCTATTGTATACTGACTCTCATTCCTTAGGGTATATTCCCAATAGTGATATGTTGTTGTTGTTGTTAGGTGCCGTCGAGTCAGTATCCAACTCATAGCGACCCTCTGTACAACAGGGGAAACACTATTGTCAGTGCTTCTCTGCTGTTCATAGGGTTTTCAATAGCAGATTGATTTTTGGGAGGGGGTTGCCAGGTCCTTCTCCCAGAATAGTGATATAGAAGGATCATATGATAATTCTATTTTTAGGGTTTTTTTTGAGGAACTTGCATACTGATTTCCATAGTGGCCAAACTAATTAACATTCCCACGAGCAGTGTATAAATATTCCTTTCTTCCACATCCTTGTCAGCATTTGTTCTTTATTTTCTTGATGATAGTCATTCTGACTGGGATGAGATATAATCTCAGGGTAGTTTTGGTTTGCATTTTCTTCATAGCTAAAGATGTTATACTTCTTTGGAGAAGTATTTGTTCATTTACCCATTTATTTAATTGGAATTTTTGTTGCTTAGGTGTTTAATTTTTTGAATTATTTATATATTCTGGATATTAATCCCTTGTTAGATACATAGCTGGCAAATATTTTCTCTCATTCTATAGGTTATCTTTTCACTCTGGTGTTTGTTTCCTTTGATTTGCAGAAGCTTTTTAATTTCATAAAATATCATTTGTGAATTATTGCTATGTACCATGTTCTGAACTATTAGAAAACTTATCAGAAAGTCCTTGCCTATTCCTACATCTTGATGTATTTTCTCTAGCTGTTTTAAAGCTTTGGTTTTTCATTTAGGTTTTTGATCCATTTTCAATTGATTTTTGTATAGAGTGAGAGATAGAGAATCTAGTTTTATTCTTCTACATGTGTATATCTCATTTTTCCCAACACCACTTGTTGAAGAGATTGTCTTTTCTCTAATTTGTGTTTTTGGCATTTTTGTTGAAAACCCTTTGGATTAGCTGTGTGGATGTAATTCTGTGTTCTTTATTCTGTTCCATTGGTTCATGTGTCTGTTTTTGTGCTATTTCCATGCTGTTTTTGTTAGTATGGTTCTGTAATATAATTTGAAATCAGGCACTGTACTTTTTGTTTAGGATTACTTTGACTATTCAGGGTCTTTTATCTTTCTATATAAATTTTAAGATTGTTTTTCTATTTCTGTGAAGAATTGGAATTTTGATTGGAATTAAACTGAATCTGTAGATCACTTTCAATTACATAGCCATTTTCACCATATTAACTTTGCTCACCCATGAGCAAGGCATATCTTTCCATCTTCTAGTGTCTTCCTCTTTTTTTTTCTTCAATGTTTTAAAGTTTTTATTGTAAAGGTCTTTCAACTCCTTGGTTAGGTTTATTTCTAAATATTTTATTATGTTTTATTTTTGAAGCCATTATGAATGGAATAGCTTTCCTGATTTCTTTATCAGCATGTGCATTATGCCTGCAGCCATACAGCTGGGGCATTTGATCCCATTAGATCTCAGAAGCTAAGCAGGATTGGGCCTGGTTAGTACCTGAAAGGGAGACTGCCTGGGAATTTTAGGTGCTGTATGCTTGTGAGAGGGCTGGGATTTAGCTCAGTTGGTAGAGCACTGTGCTGCAGTCTCTGAGGTCCCGAGTTCAATTCCTAGCACTGCAAAAATGGGAGAAGGGCCTGGCAATCCACTCCCAAGGCAATCCCGATAAAGTTGCCATTGAAAACCCTATGAGGGTCACTATGAGTAGGATACCAACTCAACGGCACCTAAGAACAAGAGAAGATGCTTGTGAGAAGGACCTGGCAACCCATTCCCAAATACAATCAGTCATTGAAAACTTTCTGAATAACAGAGAAGCACTGACAATAGGGCCAGTATAGCACAATGTTAGGCAGTGTTTCATCTGTTGTACATAGAGTTGCTATGAGTTGGACCTGACTCAATGGTGCCTAACAACAACAACAACATGTGAATTTTAGGTATATAGAAAAGCTACTAATTTTTGTATGTTGATTTTGTATCCTACTAATTTGCTAAAAGTGTTATCTAATGTAAGACATTTCTTTTGAATTGCATTTCTTCCTGCCCTTGGGGATAAAACTAAGAGTCTTGAGCATGCTAGGCAAGTGGTCTTCCTCTGAGCTAAGCCCACAACCTGTGGAGTCTTTAGTATCTTTTAAGCATGGGATCATTATAACTGAAAATACAGATAGTTTGATAACTTGAGTACCTCCTTTCCTATTTGTATTACCTTTCCCCTGTTTCTCTTGCCTTATTTCTCTGCTTAGGAATTCAAGCACTATATTGAGCTTGAATTCAAGCATTATATTGAATAAGAGTGGAGGGAGTGGACACTATTGCTTCTAATTTTAAACAACATGCTTTCAGTGTTTCCCTATGCAGTATAAATTTGGCCATATGTTTGTCATATGTTAATGTATGTCCCTTCTCTTCCTAGCCAAACTAACCAGAAGAATGAGAGAAAAGATCCATATTACTAAAATTGTTGTTGCTGTTGTTAGGTGCCATTGAGTCTGATCTGACTCATAGCAATCTTATGTGCAACAGAGTGAAACACTTTCTGACACTGTGCTATGCCTGGCTCTATGTTAATGCTTCTTTGCTATTCATAGGGTTTTCAATGGCTGATTGTTTCAGGATTGCTTTGCGACTGGATTGCCACATCCTTCTCCATTTTTTGCCATGGTTGGGATCAAACCAAGGGCCTCAGGGAGCATAGAGCAGGACTCTACAGACTGAGGTAAACCCTAGCTGCTAATCAACTTGGGAGGTTAAAATGTGTCCATTTAATTTAGCTGAATCAATACATAATAATGGTGCAAACTCCAAAGGGAAATCATGAAACCACATGGCATATGTAGACAAATAAACCCAAAGTCTTTTCTAACTGCAGCTCTTAGTAGACTTTCTCATTTCTGTGCTTCACCTTGGAGTATGTTGTTGGAGCAGCTGCAGTGCAACCTTTGTGCCAGGACCTTGGATGAAGGTTGATATCCATCAGGTCTCCAGAAGCCAAAAGCCAATAGGATGAATGGATGGGAACAGGCACCACCACCTGGCGCTCACATCATGTTTCCTTTCTTTCCTAGTTTCTTTCAAGTTCTTATACATGGGAAAAGGTTATAAAGCAGCGTGGGGTGCTAGGAAATAAAGAATGTGGAAGAAGACAACAGAAACTTAACTTCTAATCCCACATTGGCGGTTACAGAATTCTTCCCAATAGCTTTTCCTGCACTGAGTGTTCTCATGTGCAGGATGGTAAGAATACACAGTCTCACCATCTCATACAGTTGCTATGACAATTACATGAGTTACAGTCAATTAGAGATGAAAAAGGGGACATTGCTGCATATAACAATAAAATAAAGATCATTAAAGAATTCTTTGAAAATTTATATTCCAATAAACTAGAATATCTAGAAGAAATGAATAATTTTCTAGGGACATATGACCTATCAAAATTAAATAAAGAGGATATAAACAATTTAAATGGATGAAAGTCTCTTCCAGTTTTACTTGGGGGCCTTCTTAGCGAGAAGCTGTCTCTTGAGGGGTTAATCCCCAGAACTCCACACAGGGGAGAAAGGCAGCCACCTAACAGCAACCACATCAAAACAGATCAGGTATAGAAATACAAGTAAAATCATCCAAAGTCAACTATTATACCACCAATAATTACAGAAAAGAAAATGGTAAACCTAATGAACAATCTGTGAAGTCAAACCTTAGTTAAAGTAAAAGTAATACTGATAAATGAATGAAATGAAAGAGGGGTCAGGGTAAGGGAAAAAAGAAAGAATGCTCCAGCTTAAATAAAAAATTAGAAAAAGAAGGAAAAGAAGAATATGAAAAAGGAGAAAAGAGCTAGAGATTAAAAATTGATAACAAAGTAAAAAAATTTAAATTTCAATAAAGATAGGAACAGGAATAAAAAATAATAACTTGAAACATTTTTAGAGATAACAAAGTAAAAACAGCACTATAATATATAGAAAGAGGGAAAAATATAAAGAGAAAATATTTTAAAAATGAAGAAGAGTTGGAGAACCTCCTTTCCAGGTTCTATAATATTGGAGCCTGCTACCTTACCACTGTGGTATCAGATCTCAGAAGCTAAGCAGGGTTGGACCTGGTTAGTACTTGGATGGGAGACCACCTGGGAACACCAGGTGCCATAGGCTTAGGAGAAGGACTCAACAACCCACTCCCAAAAAACAATCAGCCATTGAAAACCCTATGAATAGCAAAGAAGCACTGACTATTGTGTTTTGCCTATTGTATGCAGGGTTGCTATAGGTTGACACTGAGTGGATGGCACCTAACAACAACAACAACAATGAAAACATAATATTGGAATCTGTCAGGAACAGTGAGTCATAACTGGAATCCTATCTTGTTCCTACCATTCAGTCTAGTGCTTTATGTGAGCTGAGGAATGGGCCAGTCAAGGGCATGCTGTCAGCCACAGGGCTGCATTCCCTTCTAAAGACGATTCCTTTCTTTGTGTACTGGGAGCTCCTTGCTGGCCACAAGGAGTTTTGCCACATGTGAGTCAGGCAGCTTTCCTCTTGCCCCAGGGGACCCTTGATTTGTGAAACCAAGGGTGGTTAACATCCAATCTTAGCAGTGTCCCCTGTATGTTTGGAGGAGGGGTGGAAGCAAATAGAACTCTGAGAAGTCCACTGAAGAGAACCAAGGGAACCTGACACTGCCCGACCATCTCAGCAGTTCTAGGGCCTTCCAAGCAGTAAACCACCTGGCAGGAGGGAGGAGGCTGTAGAAATCAGGATCCCCTGGGCCTGGGCTCAGCGCTCTCAGTCCTGCCTGACAGCAAACAGTACACAGCAGAGAGGTGGCTCAAGAGGCTGAGAAACCATTGGCCCTGGGCTCAGAGCCCCTAACCTCTGTAATGATCCTCAGGTGATGGGTCTCATGCTTTACTCCGAGGGCACGCCATTGACAACTGCTGCCTCAACTCCTGCTTCCATGTCTGACCCTCCCCTTCTCTACAACTGCCCCTCGTGGCCATCTCCCACCCAGACATGGTGTCAGAGTGTCCCCAGGCTCTCTGAATTGTAATTGTTCCTTGTTTTCCTGTCCCCAGAGTAACTCAGTCTCAAACATTAGCTGCTTCCCCCCCAAGAAGGCACCTGGGTATAGCACTCCAAGATATGGGGAGCAACAAAATTGATTTCTTCTCTAGTGCTGGGCTGCCATGCAGGAGAGTCATTGTCCCCACCAAATTCTCTCATGAGATTTAAGGTTTGTAAGAGCTGTGTGCTCAATTCATAGTCAACTCATAGTGACCTTCATAGGGTTTATAATGGCTGATTTTTTTCCAGGATTGCCTTGGGAGTGGGTTGCCATGCCCTTCTCCTGTTTCTGCAGTGCTGGCGATCAAACCCAGGCCCTCAGAGACTGCAGAGCAGAGTTCTACCATTTGAGCTAAACCCCAGCCCGTACCTTGTGGTTTAGAGCTTGGCTTCACCTTCCCCCTTGGGGAGTGGAGACTGCAGCCACGGGCTGTTTCCTGCTTTTCTCTACATAACCTTTCTGTTTCTCCATGTGTTTCAGTATCCCGTTATCTCTTTCATATTTCGTGATGAGGTTCCTTGTTTTCTCTTCTTGGAATAGTGTCCTTCATTACCCTGACACTTAATATTCTCAGGATCACATTTTACCCTGGAAGTCCCACCCGTCATCTTACCTTTAATGTTGTTGAGAATCCTGAAGCCTTGTCTGATTTCTGTTCCTTATAGATAATATTTTAATTTTATTTCTTATCTGCCTAGATATTTATATAACTTTTTCCTGCATCCTTTAAATTAGAAAATATCAGTAGGTGTTTGAGACTTTGTCTTTTAATTTCTTTTTTTCTGGAATGTGGTTTCCCAGAAGTGGTCAACCTGTAGTCTTTGATTTTCATTTATTTTTTTATCAGAAAAGTTTTTTCTAGATGTACTTGTGGTTATTATTTTTTACCTTCTATTAGTTTTTCTTTGAATTATCATTAATCTTGAATTGTAAGTACTGAGAAAAAAACATCATAAACCCCACAAACTATTAGAAGTAATAGAAAGGAGACTATAGAAACTACACATTGGTAAACTTATTGTTGATCCTTCTTTGCCAACCTGATAATTTCATTATGAAAGGAGAGACTATTACTAAACAAACTAATTATTAAACAGAAACTTACATGCATTTGAGAAAGAATAGGTTGACCACCTCTATCTCAATGAACTCACTTTAACAAGTCATGCCAAAATTACCTCATGAAAAATTAGTTAACAAGAATAATTTAGTAGATTTTAAAATAGGGTTTCGAATAGGTGTTTAATTCATGTATAACATATGCAAATATGTAAAAATTACAAGTCCTTGAATGGTCACAAGTGAACACATTCAAGTCAAAAAAGGCTGTTGATGCTGATGCCTCTTATTCACTACTTCTACTCTCCACTATCAAATTAACAATGTTTCTAAATTGCAATACACTGGCTAACTTTACTTTTGAGATTTTGATAAATGTATATATTTCTTTGTACCTGATTTACTTCATTCAACACTACATTTTAGAATTCTTCTATGTTGTTGTTTAGAAGCTTATTAATTTTCATTGCAATGCATGATATTCCATTGCATAATTTACTTATTGATAAATGGTTGGATTTCTTCTAGTCAGAGGTTATTATGAACAATACTGACATAAATATTGTTATATTGTTATATGTATATATCTTGTGTGTCTACCTGTCGTGTAACTTTTGTTAGTACAAACCTGATTTATAATCCACAGCTTTAGTAAATAATGACAAACCATCTTCCAAAGCAATATTTATATATCGTCCAGCAGTGTGTGAGGGTTCCAGTTTCTCCACATCCTTGGAAACACTTGTTATTTTCAATCTTTTTAATTTTTAACAAATGTGTTGTGCTTGTTTGGTGCCATTGAGTCAGATCTGACTCATAGCAACCCTCATAGGGTTTTCAATGGCTGATTGTTTCAGGATTGCTTCCAGGTTTTTCAGTGCTGGGGATCAAACCCAGGGCCTCAGAGAGTGCACAGCAGCACTCTACCAAATGAGCTAACTCCAGTCCCCTTTAACAAACATACTGGGTATACAGTGTTATCTTATTCTGGTTAGCTTGCATTGCCTTAAATAATGAAGTTCACAACTTTTCATATGATTTTCAGTCACATATGCTGCTTTCTAAATGTGACTGAAATATTCTGGTTATTTAAAAATTGGATTGCCTAATTTTGGGGGGGGCTGGGATTTAGCTCAGTTGGTAGAGCACCACTCTGCAGTCTCTGAGGTCCCGAGTTCAATTCCCAGCACCACAAAAATGGGAGAAGGATGTGGCAACCCACTCCCGAGGCAATCCCGAAACAGTCAGCCATTGAAAACCCTATAAGGGTCGCTATGAGTCGGAGACGACTCTATGGCACCTAACAACAACAACAACAACAACAACAACAAACTTTTTCTTATAAGAGTTCTGTATTGCTGTATGATATCTATGTAGTCAATCAAATATATTCTCCCATTCTATGTCTTTCATTTTTACTCAATGGTAGTTTTTTAAGCAAACATAGCTAATTTGATGTAATCCAATTTACTTATATTTTCCTTATGATTTGAAATTATGATTTGACATTTTTATCCAGTTGAAAAAACCTTAGCACATCTTAATTTCTTTTTTTTTGTTACAAGATATATGGTCATTTTTATTTGTTATTGGAATTAGAAGCACATCTCAATTTCATACAAATATTCTTCTTTACTAAATTTCCTCCTAGATTACATGTAGATCAAAAATGTACTTGGAATTGATTTCTATCTTCTGTGTAAGGTAGCTGTCAAGTTTTTCTCTTTTCTCCACATGGTGCACAACTGAATCAACACCATTTATTGAAAAGTCTTTTCCTTGCTACATTTTAGTGCCACCTTTGTTTCAAATCAAAGGCTGTAGATGTCTTCATCTGGACTCCCTATTCTGTTCCATTTTTTTTCTAATTATATATCCTTTCATTGATAGCAAATTTTCTTCCTTTCTATTGTTGTTGTTGTTAGGTGCTGTGGAGTCGGTATCCGACTCATAGTGACCCTCATAGGGTTTTCAATGGCAGGTTGTTTCAGGATTGCCTTGGGAGTGGATTGCCATGTCCTTCTCCCATTTTTGTGGTGCTGGGAATTGAACTCAGGTCCTCAGAGACTGCAGCGCAACACTCTACCAACTGAGCTAAATCCCAGCCCCTTCCTTTCTATAGCTTTATGATAACTGTTGCTGTACTGAGGTATAAGTTGCCTCATGATATTTTTTATTATTGTTTTTGACATTGTTATTTAAAAAATTTCTCTGGCTATTTTTGCCCTGTTTATATACATCTTAAAAATTGCTAGTAAATTCCCATAAAAATCTATCAGGGACATTAATTGGGATTTTATGGAGTATATAAATCATTTTGGGAGAATTGATATTTTGAAAACATTTTATCTTCCATTTCATGTACATGATATCATTCATTTATATCTTCATATTATCTAACCATCCATTTTTAATTAATAAATATTTCTTGATATTGGTTTTGTTGTTGTTGTTGTTGTGAGGTGCCATTGAGTCATGTCTGACTCATAGTGACCCTCCTAGGGTTTTCAATGGCTGACTGTTTCGGGATTGCCTTGGGAGTGGATTGCCATGTCCTTCTCCCATTTTTGCAGTGCTGGGAATTGAACTCGGGACCTCAGAGACTGCAGCGCAGTGCTCTACCAACTGAGCTAAATCCCAGCCCATATTGGTTTTAGGCTCATGGAAAAAATGAATGGATGAGAGTACACATGTACTCCCATCCCATATACATATAACCTCCTCTACTGTGGGTATCTTTTATCACAGTAGTATGTTTGTTGTTGTTGTTGTTGTTGTTGTTGTTGTTGTTGTTACATGCTGTCGAGTCAGGTCTGACTCATAGTGACTCTATGTACAGCAGAATGAAACATTCCCTGATTCTCTGCCAGGCATACGATCTTATTTATGTTTAAGTCCATTGTTGTAGACACTGTGTCAATCCATCTGGTTGTTGGGGATTTTTAAAATTATATTTCACAGCTAGGGTCCCTCATAACAGCCTGAGGGGCTGACCCCTAGTTGACCCCAGGGCTCATCTCACTCACTCAAAACAGCCCCTCCCATTGAGTGAGCAAAGATGGCCCCCGGCCAGCTTGACCTGCCCTAACCACCATAATTTTGATTGGCTCCCTTCACCACCTTGCAGGCAGTAACTGTCTCTACTTGGCAGTTATGTCCGTTTGCCCACTGTACCGGCCAGCTGTGTGCCCTGATTGGCTGAACCCCACCATGTGACCCCTTCAGCACCCTATAAAAGCAGGGCTCCTGGACCCCATCAGCACCCTATGATCCCTGTAGCACCACCAATCCTGATCTCTCTGACCGCCTCCTGAACCTCACCACATAGACCAGCGCTCCCTACTCCAGCAAGACCATCTAGCAAGCCAGCGAGTTCAAGCCCAGGGTCCCCGAAGAGCTGAAGGCATCTAGCAAGCCACGAAGAGCCTCCCAACTCCCCCCATCCTTGGGAAGGAGGGGGGTAAAGAAGGCGAGCCACGAGAGTCAAGACCATTGGACCTCAACTGAACACCTGTGGCTGTGGCTGTGCCTTTAAGGCTGAGCTGTACGAGCACTTAAAGGGATAGGGCCTTGATATATAAGGGCTGCTTGCTCCTTGCTCTCCATAAGGGAAGCACCCCAATAAATCTTCCCTGTCCTTTTCCAACCATCTGAAGGTCTCCTGAGGTCCTTCTTTCCCGACATCGGCCACGTTGTTATGTTGAGGGTTTGGCCCTAACTTTAGCCGGGCTAGAGCTAATACCCAGACATCTGGTGAGGGTTTTCCTTTTTTCATTGATGTGCCACGCTTCCAAACATGACGTCCTTCTCCAGGGATTGGACCCTCCTGACTACATGTCCAAAATATGTAAGATACAGTTGAGCCATCCTTGCTTCCAAGGAGCACTCCGGTGGCACTCTCTCTAGGACAGATCTGTTGGTTCCTTTGGCAGTCCATGGTATATTCAATATTCATCTCAAGCACCACAATTCAAAGCTTGAATTCTTCTGTCTCCCTTGTTCAGTGTCCAGCTTTCACAACCATATGATGCAACTGAAAATACCATGGTGTGAAACAAGCACACCTTCATCTTCAAAGTGATATCTTTACTTTTAAATACTTTAAAGAGATCTTTTGCCACAGCTTTTCCCAAAGCAATTCATCTTTTCATTTCTTGACTACTGTTTCCATGGGTATTGATTGTAAAGAACCAAGTAGAGCAAAATCTTAGAAAATCTCAGTCTTTTCTCCATTAAATATAAAGTTGCATACTGACCCAGTTGTAAGGATTTTTCTTTCCTTGATGTTGAGTTGCAATCCATACTGAAGTCTATTTTGTTTGATCTTCATCAGTTGTTGTTGTTGTTAGGTGCTGTGGAGTTGAGTCCGACTCATAGCGATCCTATGTACAGTAGATCGAAATACTTCCCGATTCTGTGCCAGGAACATGATCTTATTTATGTTTAAGCCCATTGTTGCAGACACTGTGTCAATACATCTGGTGGAGGGTTTTCCTTTTTTTCATTGACCTGCCACTCTCCCAAACATGATGTCTTTCTCCAGGCACTGATCTCTCCTGACTACATGTCCAAAATATGTAAGGCTCAGTCTAGCCATCCTTGCTTCTAATGAGCACTGTGGTTGCACTTCTTCTAGGACAGATATGTTGGTTCTTTTGGCAGTCCATGGTATATTCAATAGACATCTCCAGCACTATAATTCAAAAACATCAATTCTTTTCCTGTCTCTCTTGTTCAATGTCCAGCTTTCAGAACCATATGATGCCACTGAAAATACCATGGCATGAGTCAGATGCACCTTTGCCTTCAATGTGACATCCTTACTCTTCCATACTCTAAAGAAATATTTTGCCACAGCTTTTTCTAGAGCAATGTGTCTTGATTTCTTGACTGCTGTTTCCATGGGTGTTGATTATAGAGCCAAGCCAAGCAAAATCTGAACAACCTCAATCTTTTCTCCATTTATTGTGGAGTTGCCTCCTGACCCAGTGGTAAGGATTTTTATTTTGTTAATGTTTAGTCGCAACCCCTATTAAAGGCTATGGTCTTTGATCTTCATCAGTAAATGTCTGTCAGTTTGCCACACTGTGGGGGCTTGTGTTTTATGATGAGGCTGAAAGTTATGCCATGCCACTGATGAAAACCTTCATCAGTAGATGTTTCAAATCTTTTTCACTTTCAGCAATCACAGTTGTGTCATCTGTATAATGCAGGTTCTTAATGAGTTTTCCTCCAATCCTGATGCTGTGTTCTTCATAAAGCCCAGCCTCTTAGATTATTTGCTCAGCATATAAATTGGAGAGATATAGTGAAAATATACAGCCCTGATGCACACCTTTCTCAAGTTTAAACCAGGCAATGTTTTCTTGTTCTTTTGAATGACTGAGTCCTGGTCCATGTACAGATTCCTCATGATTGCAGTCAGGTGCTCTGGTATTCCCATTCTTTACAGTGTTATCCATAAGTTGTTATGACCCACACAGTTAAATGCCTTTGCATAATCTATAAAACATAGATAGACATCTTTCTGATATTCTCTATTTTCATCTAATATCCATCTGACACCAGCAACAATGTCTCTGGTTCCCTATGCTCTTCTGAATCCATCTTGATTTTCTGGTAGTTCCCTGTCTATATGCTGTTGCAGTTGCTTTTGAATGATCTTTAGTAAAATTTTGCTTGTGTGTGATACTAATAGTATTGTTCAACAGTTTCCACATTCAGTTGGATCCCCTTTCTTGGGAATAGGCACAAATATGGATCTCTTCCAATCAGTTGGCAAGGTGGCTGTTTTCAAAATCTTTTGGCATAATCATGTTAGCATCTCCAGTGCTGCATCTGTTTGTTGAAACATCTCTATTGGTATTCCATCAATTCCTGGAGGCTTGTGTTTTTCCAATTCCTTCAAGGCAGTTAGTACTTTGTCCATAAATACCATTGCCTACTCATCATATGCAACCTCTTGAAATGGTTGGTCATCCAACAATTCTTTTTTGTATAATGAGTCTGTGTATATTCCTTTCTTCTTCTTTTGATGTTTCTTACATCATTTAATATTTTCCCAGTAGAATCTTTCACTCTTGATACTCAAGGTTTGTAGTTAGTTTTTCAATTCCTTAAGCTTGAGATAAACAGTGTATGTTCTTCCCTTTTGGTTTTCTCTCTCCAGCTTTTTGCACATATCATTAAAGTATTTGATTTTGTCTTCTTGAGCTACTTTTTGAAATCTTCTGTTTAGTTCCTTAACTTCATCATGACTTCCTTTTACTTTAAGCTGCTTGACATTCAAGGGCAAGTTTCAGAGTCTCTTCTGACATGTAATTTGGTCTTTTCTTTTTCCTCTCTTTTCAATAACCTTTTGCTTTACTTATGAATGATATCTTTGATGTCATGCCACAACTCATCTGGTCTTCTGTCATTTGTGTCTAATGCATTAAAGTTGTTCTTGAGGTGGCCTCTGAACTTAGGTGAGATATACTCAAGGTCATACCTTGGCTCTCATATATTTACTCTAATTTTCTTCAGTTTCAATTTGAACTTGCCTATGAGCAAGCTGATGGTCTGATCCACAATCAGCACCTGATCTTGTTCTGACTTTTGTTGTGGAGTTTTTCCATCATTTCCTTCCAGAAATGTATTCAATTTGGATCCTGTATGTTCCATCTGGTGAAGTCCATGTGTGTAGTCATTATGTTGGTGAAAAAATATATTTGCTGTGAAAAGGTCATTGGTCTGACAAAATTCTATTATGAGACCTCCAGCATCATTTCTGTCACTGAGGCCATATTTTCTGACTACTAAGACTTCTTTTCTTTTAACTTTTGCGTTCCAGTCACCAGTAATTATCAGTATGTCCTGATTGCATGTTTGATCTATTTCAGATTGCAGAAGCTCATAGGAATCTTCCCTAGTTTCATCTGTGGCCTTAGTGGTGAGTGTGTAAATTTAAATAATAGCTATATTAACTGGCCTTCCTTGTAGATGTATGGATATTCTATCATTGACAGCATTGTATTTCTGGACATACCTTTAGATGTCTTTTTTGATGATGAACGAAACCCCATTTCTCTTTACTTTCTCATTCCCAGCATAGGAGATCATATGATTATCTGACTCAAAATGTCCCATGCTGGTCTATTTTAGTTCACTGGTGCCTAGAATGTCAATGTGTATGTGCTCCACTTCTATTTTAATGATTTCTAACTTTCCTATATTCATACTACATATATTCCATGTTCCAGTTATTAATGGGTGTTTACAGTTGTGTCTCCTCATTTTAAGTCATGCCACATCAGTAAAAGGAGGTCCCTGGGGCTTTACTCCATTTCTGTCATTAAGGCAGACTCTACTTTGAGAAGCCAACTCTTCCATTAGTCTTTTGAGTGCCTTCCAACCTGGGAGGATCATTTTCTGGCACTGTATTTGGCAGTGTTTCTCTGCTATAGATAGGGTTTTCAATGGCTAGTTGTTTTGGCAGTGCATTGCCAGATCCTCCTCCCTAGTGTCTTAGTCTAGAAGCTGAGGTGAAGCCTGTCCACCATGGGTGACCCTCCTGGTCTCTGAAATACCAGTGGCATAGCTTTCAGCCTCACAGTAACATGCAAAACCCACAGTATGGCAAACTGACAAACATGTTGGAGGTATGTTTGGAACAATTGGTGAATTGGTATCAGAGTCCATTGTATACATTAGGATTCAGTCATAGTGTTGTACATTGTATGTGTCTTCATAAATGTATCCACCATTATAGTATCATAGAGCATAGTTTCATTGCCCCCAAAATCCTGTGCTTTGCCTATTTATCTCTCCTTCAACCTGATTCCTGGGTTTTGTCTTTTGCATAACATCATGTAGTTGGGCTCATATAGTACTAAATCATCTTAGATTTGTTTATTTAACTTTGTAATATGCATTCCTGTCTTCCAAATCTTCTCAGGGCTTGAAAGAACATTTCTTTTTAGTGCAAATAATATTCTGTTTTCTGCATGTACCAGTTTAGCCATTCAACTACTGAGGGTCTTCTACAGATTATTTCTACTCAACTACTAGTTGCTTCTCAATTTTGGAATTATGAAAAATACTCCTGTAAATATTCATGTGCAGTGTTTTGTGTGTACATAAGCTTTCAACTTCATTGGTAAATATCAAGAAGTATAACTGCTGCATTATAGGGTAAAATTATGTTTAATTTTGTTAGAAACTGCCAAACTGTCTTCCAAAGTGACTGTACCGTTTGTATTCCAACTAGCACTGAATGAAAGTTTCTGCTGTTCCACATTCTTTCCAGTATTTAAATCCTTGCCAGAGTTCTGTATTTTGGCCATTTTAATGGGTACATAGCATTTTCTCTTATTGTTTTAATTTATAATTCTCTAGTGACATATGATGTGAAACATCTTTTCACTTGCTTATTTGCCATCTGTACATCTTTTTCAGTTAGGTATCTGTTAAGATCCACTTTATAACTGGGTTGTTTGTGTTATTATTAAGTGTTAAGATTTCTTTGGGTAATTTGGATAATAATCTTTTTTCTAACATGGGTTTTGCAGGTATTTTCTCCCATTCTGTGGCTTCTCTTTTTGTTCTATTGACAATGTCTTTTGCAGAACAAAAAAATTTTTATTTTAATGAAGATTGACTTATCAGTGCTTTCGAATGGATCATGTGATGATTGGATGAAAGTAGTGGCTAAAAATTTAGTGATAATAAATGTATCTCCTAGTTTCCAAAAAGAACTAGAATGGTAACATTTTATTTTAAAAACCTATGGAAATTTTATCAGTCTTTATAATTATAATTTAAGTATTAGGGCCAAAATTGTGAGCCCACTTCTAAATAGAGCCATTAAGCCTTACTTGATAGTGGTAAGATCAACACTATTGATTCAACTATCTTATAGAACAGTTAAATCTCATTCATCTCTTCATTATTTTTTTTGAAAACTATTAATTAGGCACCTATTGGGTATAAGAAAGAGTCTAAGTCATTAGGTGCTGTAAAGATATGAGAAAAGGCCTACTCGTAACAAAATTGCTTTTGAGCAGGGTCTATGATCACTTACATAAATAACTATGATATAAGACTAGTAAATTTTGACTCTATGAAAAGAGACAAAGATATAGATGAATTTCTGTTGTGTTTTATATAAAGAGAGAGATTATTTCTGGCTGTGTGAGTCAGGGAGACTTCATGAAGGAGGTAGCATTTTACCTAGTGTCAGAAATTTTTAAAATTAGACACAAGGAAGGGAAAACAGTCAATGAGAAGAGAATCAGAAAGATGTCCTATTCAATTCTTGGTCTCACTAACTAGCTGTGACTCATTATTTGTCTCAGTTGTTAACAGCATGTCTTAAGTACCAACTACCTAATTCTTTCATATCACATCATTTTTCACATCCTAAATCACTGTGACTCTTTCAAGGATAGAATCCATAAGCTCTGATATAATGCCACTTTTTAAAAAACTGTAAATTTCCCTTCATGTTACGTTTAATCCAGTAAACATCTTGCTTTCCATTTAGAAAAGCTAGACATGTCAGGGGCTGGGATTTAGCTCAGTTGGTAGAGCGCTGCGCTGCAGTCTCTGAGGTCCCGAGTTCAATTCCCAGCACCACAAAAATGGGAGAAGGGCCTGGTAATCCACTCCCAAGGCAATCCTGAAACAGTCAGCCTTTGAAAACCCTATGAGGGTCGCTATGAGTCGGATACCGACTTGACGGCACCTAACCACAACATCAGACATGTCAGTTCCTTCTTCCTAGATAGGAATGACATAGTCTGTGGTTAAAAATTGCCAAATAGTTGTCTTAATCTTGGAAAGGAATCAAGATAATTATAACATTCATAAAGCTATCAAATTCTGATTGTGAGAACCTCCTCCTTTTATGACTCTAGTATTACTAAAAGAGGATCATATATTTTATTGGAGACCAGAGAAATAATTGTTTTCTGCCTTATTAATTCTGCAGTTATACATAATAATAACAACAAAAAGTATATATATATACATATACATATACATATACATATATATACATATATATATACACAAATATATATATTTGTGTGTGTGTGTGTGTGTGTGTGTGTGTGTGTGTGTGTGTGTGGTATTTAGAGGTTAAACTCAGGGCCCTGCATATACCTTTTCAAGTGTTATACCACTGTGATGCACTCCTAGTCCATTTTCAACTTCTTTATTTTGTGACATGGTCTCACTAAGTTATACAGGCTGCCACTGGCCTTGAACTTGTGATCTTCCTGCCTCATCCTCCCAAATCCTGGAATTACAGCTGTGCATCACAGCATCTGGTTTATTTATCTTCTTCTTTTTTTGAAGTTATTTTAATTCCAAACACTTTTTGCCATTTCCATTTCCATGTATCCTCCCCAGACCCCCACTCTGACCATAATATAGACTTTTTTCTTCCCATAAGTTGAATGTTTAATTTTCTTTAGGAAATCTCTCTGTCTTCAGTGTGAGATGTCCACAATAAGTAACCAAACCTTATATCCAGGTTAGTTTGATGAAATATGAGTCATAATGTTAGCAAAATATTTTAAAATATGGAACCTAATATTTATGCTTCTTTATAAGTTTGAATTTGGTATGGCTTAGCAATACATTTTCCCTGGCTTAAACAAGGAAGAGGAAGAAGAGAAAGGATAAAACTCAGTGCTGTCCATGCATGAAATTGGTTTTAATAATTTGCTTTGGCAGTACTAAGGTGCTAAACTACAGAGCTTCACTAAATGTGAGGCTAGAATGAGAAGGGTATGCGGTAATTAGTCAGTCACTTTGACTTTTCCTACACAGTTTAGCATTTATTACTGTTTCTCTCATTGCTCTGACCTAAATCAATGACCTTTAAACTGGAATATATTTCATTGCACCTATTATAACCCTTCCCTTTAACATTTCTATTACATATTTTTTAAAAAAAATTTAAAAAGCTAAAAAAATTAAGTGATTCAAAGTATATAGAACATCTACCCATCCAAAGAGGAGGGGCCATTTTTAACCTCATTGAGACATCAGAGAAGAAGACATCATGAAAAACAAAATGTCTCATTTAATGTAAGAAGTAAAAATGGGATCATTTATGATCAAGGTGAGAGCTACAACCGCATTTCTCATAATTTTTTTAAAGATATAAATTATTCTTAAATCCATTTTGTTTGGGACTAAAAAACTAAAATACAAATGGAAACTGAGAGGCAAGTAAAAAAGATTCTTTCAACATAAATAATCTTTTGCTTTTATTTAGCATAAGTCTTACAGATTTAGAACAGTTTGATTTTTAAAACCAATCATTACATATGAGGTTAAATTTCATATTATTTAAAAATCACCTTTATAGGCTATCTCATATGAAACTAAAATTGTTCTGCCCTCAGAGGTTTAATTCTAGACTTACAAAATCAGAATCTTTGAAGTTAGGACTTGGATGTTTCACATTTTTAACATGATCATTAGGTGATTTCAAAACTCAGAAATTCTAAAAACCACTGATTTAAGTGGATTTTTTTATAAAGAAAAAAAAAATCCTATTGGCATTATTTTTCACCCAATAGTGAGACCCTTTTGCTCAACATTTAACTCCTGAATGTTGTTATAAAATGAGAAAACAGAAATTATATCAGTTTTGTTGTGAAGATAAAATAGATGCATAATTCAAGTTATCAAACATTTCTACCTCCTCAAAACTGTAGCCATGAAAAAAATCTTTAAAAATGGAAAACCAAGCATAGCAGGCAGAGTTCAAACATAAGATCAATCTTTTTGTGAACCAGAAAAGGCATGGAAAAGTTATAACACAAATGGGACTGAAGCTGCAGAAATTTTCTTTTTTCTTTTTTTTCTTTTTTCTTTTTTATTTTAATGTGATGCTAGAATGGAATCCAAGGCCTTGAGTAAGTTCTCTACAACTAGGCTATAACTCCATCTCCTCTGACCTCTTGATGAAGGACTGACAGGGGTAACTGGAAGTGGGGTACCTTTTGGGGGAAGGTGACTTAAAGTTCTCTACACACCAGAGAGGCAAGGAAAGAAAGAGGGTAGTTGAAAACTAAGTTTTCTTGAAATTAGGTTCCCTAATAGGCATTTCTTGCATGTAAAGGAAGTTAGAACAAGACAAAGTTTATTTCAATTCAACAATTATGGCTACATTATTTACTGAATTATTTAAAGATTAATATAAATACCACTTCAGGACAAGGAAATAAGAAAATTCAAATGGTTTCAACACAATTGGTGATACTTTCAATCTCACCAACAAGCAGAAACTGTCAATTCCATTGTAATCCCTGGTTTCAGACATGAGGTTAAGGACTGGGAAGAAAAATGACCACAGAGGAAGAGGTAATTTGTTGTTATTGTTGTTCATTATAATTATTCATTATAATTACCACTCCTTTGTTGTTATCGTTGTTGTTCGGTGCCATCGAGTCAGTATCCGACTCATAGCAACCCTCTGTACAACAGGGGAAACACGATTGTCAGTGCTTCTCTGCTGTTCATAGGGTTTTCAATGGCAGATTGATTCTTGGGAGGGGGTTGCAAGGTCCTTCTCCCAAGCCTACGGTTTCTGGTGTTCCCAGGCGGTCTCCCATCCAGGTACTAACCAGGCCTGACCCTGCTTAGCTTCTGAGATCTGATGGGATCGGATGCCACAGGGCTACCGCTGCAGGCAGATAGATTATTAAGAATGTTTAAAAATTCTCTCACAAAATGTAAGCCACATGTAAATATCAAATGCTAACACACAATCAGAACTGAAACTTAAATCCACATGAATTTAATTTTGTGGAAGTGTCTGACAAAAGCTTTAAAATAGACTTAACCCGTGTGATGAGATAATTTAAAAAGACACAAGTTCCATTCAAGAAAAGTAAGAGATTATAAAACAAAACTGGAAGAAATGAGACAAGAATAGGTGGATATTAAAAAACTAATTGGAAAGCTTAGGAATTAAAAGAATCACTAACATATTAATAAAAGATAAAATGGACAGGGAAAACTCAAGAATAGCCATAGTACAAAAGAGAATTTGTTGTTGTTAAGATGTACCATTGTGTCAGGTCCCACTCACAGTGACCCTGTGTACAACAGAATAGAACGCTCCCCGACACTATGCCATGCCCAGCATATGTCAGTGCTTCTCTGCCATTCAGAGGGTTTTTTTTTCTTCTTTGAGTGGGCTGCCATGTCATTTTCCCATTTTTGCAGTCCTGGGGATCAATATAGGGCCTCAGAAGAACACTTTACCTACTGAGCTAAACCCCAGCCCTAAAAAAGAATTAGTGAACCGGAAATTGGTACTGAGAAAAACATCCAAACGTTTTCATGTAGGAGAGAGACAAAGAAAGTTTAAAAATGTTGTAAAGGCACCTGTTATATTGGATTAAGGTCAACCTTAATGACTTCATTTTAGCTTTATAACTTCTTTAAAGACTCTTACCTCTGTACAAAATTATATTCAGAGGTACTGGAAGTTATGACTTCAACATATGAATTTTCAGGAAGGACAAAATTAAACCCATAATAGCATGGAATATATTTAAAATTCTGTGTGAATGCAGAGAAATAAGAATTCTTAATATAGTGCTCATACAAATGTAAATTGGCAAGACCATGTTGGAGAGCAATTTGATAATAATAAGTAAATTTTAAAATGCACTTATCTTTCATCCAGGTATTCTACTTTTAGTTACTTAGAAAACTTCTGCTCATGGACACAAGTTTATATGTATAAGAATATTCATTATGGTATATGGACATCCTGTACCACTTGAATAACTGAAGTAGCACTATATAAAAACATAATGTCAAAAAATGTAAGTTGCAGAGTTAAATATACATTATAATATCCATAGAAAAAATGTTAAGGCCACTAACAGTTTGTGTTGCTATGTCTATAGATATATAGACCTGCTTAAAGTCTGCATGTTTATAAATGTTGTCAAGAAGCCACATCTTGGATGGATTGGGTGAAGGAATTTGGATCATGGATTGGTATCGATGTATGGTAGGAAAAATAATGGTATTCCAAATATATCATCATTCTGATCCCCAGATCCTATGGATGTGTTGTTGCATAGCAAAGGGGAAGTCATTTGGCAAATGAAATTGAGGTTGCTAATCTTCTGATCTGATTGCCCCTAACAGCAACAACAACAACAATATCCTGACCTTAAGTTAGGGAGATTGCCCTGGAGTATTTGAGTGGGCCCAAAGTAATCACAAAGGTCATTAAAGGCGGAAGAGGGACATGGAAGAGCCGGTGCCTTAGTGATGTAATATGAGATGGACTTTACCATTGCTGTATTTGAAAGCAGAAAGGGTCCGTGATCCAAAGAATGTAGGCAGCTTTTGGAAAGTGGAGAAGATACTGAAACAAACTATTCCCTAAAGTCTCCAAAAAGAACACAGCCTTACCAATATCTTGATTTTAGCTTAGTAAGCATCATGTCAGACTTATGTGTCGTTTTAAACCTTAAAGTTTTTGACCATTTGTTACAGTTCTAATAGAAAACTAATACACCAAGAGATTCATTTGTTTCTGTAATAATTTATTACTTCAAAAATAGAACTACAATGTATAATTCTTATTTTTCTTTCCTATTGTGTCCATTTGCACAATGTCCTTTTTCTTATTAATCTCTTATTTGAAGGGACTTCATAGTGACAGATAGAAGTTGGATTGAGATGACCAGTTTCCCTGAGGAGCATTCATTATCTCAGGCATATCAGATCTTGTGGATGCTTCAGGTAGTGTCCCCAATAGTAGTGACTATTATTATGATCATATCCTTATAGTGTTAAATTTTCAGTGTCACAGCTTGCTTTGGTCTCTGAAGTATCAACATTTCCCTTAATAGGGTGAATTACTCTTTTCTTTAGAACACTACTGCAATTGCCTTTGGCCTCAAAACATTCATCACTAGGAACAGATTTACTACTATTAACATCTGTTAAGAAACATGGTTGGTTTTCTTAAGAAAAACACAAACAGAAGTCCTTAGCAAATAGTTCTCTTTCTTTATGCTGCCACTAGTCTCTGTGAATTCTAAATATTGCTAATGGTTCACCAAATATTGCTTAGGTACTAAAATCTAATTTCTGGTTATGCATTATTTCCAATAATACTGTTTCTCTTCCTCAACTCTCTCTTATTCCAGTATTCTAGTTGAATAATTTTTAATACATTTTAGGTTGTAAACAATTGGAAGTTTATCACCCCATTCCATAATTATCTTTTAAGTAACCAAATGTATTTTAAATTGCTTTTAGAATCAGTTTATTTATATCGTTATTTCAATATACTCTTATGGAGCCTGTTAACCTTAAACTTTTGCTTGATAATCTAGTGTTTTTCTGAGTCTCTCACAATTTACCTCTTAATCTGTTCCTTTTATTATGAATACAAATCTTTGAATCTTTATATAATAGTAGTCAGTGGATTCTTCTTCTGATCCAATTAAGGACAGGGAAAAAAGAGACAAAGAAATTCAATGATTTTCTCCTTACCAGAGGAGCAATTGTTTTGTTCTGTACTGTCACACAATGAGAAGAAAGAAACTTGGGAAGACTACTTACAGTATTTTCCCAATTTCATTGAAAGTATCATGGAGAATGGGAACAGTATTTGGAAGAAGGTAGTTCAGAAACATTATTTGGTAAGTACTCTAACAGGAAATTAAGATGATTCCTTCTTTTATTCAAGGTAAATTCCTGTTGAATGTAGAAAAATGCCGTAAGATTCTTTTCTCTCCCACTCTCCCTACTTCTTTTCCTCTTCCTGCTTTCTCTCCCCTTCATTTCCTTCTCTCTCTTCCTTATTTCCCATTTCTTATTTACTTATTTTTAAAGAATATTTTTCAGATCATTTTCCTTTCATAAATATCTTTTCTTTCTTCCTTAAGTCTCTTTATGTGCCTTTGTCTTTTCTATCTCCCTCTCCCATTCTTTTGCTGTCTTATTTCTTTGCTTTTCCTCAGAACATTCATGTTATCTATTTCCAAGAGAGTTATACAGAAGCAATACTGGTTTAGACCCAGAGTCTTCCAGAGAGATAGTGAAAGCTGTTCATGTCATGCCTGATAATGAGTATTCAGATATAACACAGTTGTTTTGCTCCCATCTTCCTCCAGGCCCTCTAGCTCCTCTATGAAAAGCATAGGGACAAATGTTTATTTTTACAGCAAGGGTAAGTGGTGGTGGTATTTATAGACCACACAAGTATGTGGCAGGCAGCACATCTATGGTAGTGGGAGAACAGAGTGAAAATCCTGCCTTCCCCGTATCCTGTTGGGCCAATGTCCCTGGTTGTTGTTGTTGTTGTTAGGTGCCTTCAAGTCGGTATCCGACTCATAGTGACCCTCATAGGGTTTTCAATGGCTGACGGTTTCGGGATTGCCTTGGGAGTGGGTTGCCAGGCCTCTTTCCCATTTTTTTGGTGCTGGGAATTGAACTCGGGACCTCAGAGACTGCAGCGCAGCGTTCTACCCACTGAGCTAAATGTCCCTGGTAGAGCTGACAAAATGGCAGCCATGAACTGGGTTATCCCTGGAATAACTGTCCCTATCATAGTACTGGAAGTCTCCAGGACCCAGAAGCATCCAAATGTTATTTAAAGTAGAAGGACAGTTACCAGCAAGTTGTACTAATTGGTAGCTAGACCAGGGTAGTCAGATCCTGGATCTCCAGGACAGCTTGTGCCATCCTTATAACACAGTCCTGAACGTGATTTAGTTTTATTTATTTTTGATTTGTATATCCCTACATATCAGATTTTATTGTATACTTTTTAATTATCCTCCTTGTTTTATTTTTATTTTTCTTGCTTGCTTGATGGATGAACTAAATTTGTTATCTGATGGTGTTCTGTCTTTGCTCATAACTTGATGTAGTCCTTCATTGCTTTTAAACTTTTAAAAATTATTATTTTCTTTTCTTTTTTCTTTCTCTATTTCCTTCCTTCCTTCCTTCCTTCCTTCTTTTTCTTTCTTTTTTTCTTTTTCCTTTTCAGAGCTGGGGATCAAGCTCAGGGTCTTGCATGTGCGAGGCAAGTGCCCTGCCAGTAATGTGCGTCCCTATCCTATAATCTGTTATTCCTTTCCCTTCCCTTCCCTTTCCTTCTCTTATCTATCTTATCTTATCTTATCATCTTATCTTATCTATTCTTTTCTATCTTCTATTTTTTTCTTTCTTTCCAGTACTGGGGCATTGAATTTAGGGCCTCATACATGCTAGGTACTTGTTCTACCACTGAGATGTACCTCTAAGCCTTTTTTTGTTTATTTGTTTTACTGGAAAATTTTAATGTACAACTTAATGGGTTTCATGATGCTGACATTTCATTGTGACATTTCCATTTATGCATTTCATTGTATATTGCTCACATAACTTCCCCCTTATCCTCTCATGCCCCTCCTCCCCCATCCCCACCCCTCCACCAATGGCCTCCTTTCCACTTGTATGTATTTTTGTGGGAATATTTATCTATATATGTGCATCCCAATTTTAAGTCCAAACATTTTTCTATAGTGATATACCTTTTTACATTCTCAGCAGTATTACATGAGTGATCTAGTCCATTTGCATTATTGCCCTCCTTTGGTATTATTGGTATTATTATTATTTCCCATACTATTAAAGTTGGGATGTTTACTTTGAAGTTGATCTGTCTCTCCTTCCTCGCTCCTAGTTGGCCCTCCTCCTCCTCCTGTCTTCTTCTAAGCCCTTTTTGCTTCTTTATTTTTAAAAGGGTCTTGCTAAGTTGCACAAATTGCCCTGGCTTTGAACTTGTGATCCTCCTGCCTCAGCCTCCTCAGTCGCTGGCATTATAGATTTGTGCCATGGTGCTGGCTGTCATCTATTATTTTCTAACTCGAAGTATCCTCTCTACTTAATAATGATTTTTGTATGAATAATTTTAGAATTGACTATACTTACTCAATTTATATTTTTGATTGAGTGTGAACATACCGTTTTATTCTACCCTGGTGTTTCATCATTTAACTTATTTTTCATACTTATGAAAGTCACATCTTCTGACATGTTACCCAAAAGTCTGGCCAAAGTTTCCCATACTTTTCCCATTACTTTTATTTTTGATACAGCTTCTCTCTTTGATAGAGTTTATTCATCCTTAGTTGAGGAAAAAGTTTGTTGAGATCTAGTGTTTGCTAACAACAAGGTTGTGGAATTTGCCCATTGCTTTTGTAGCTATACTTGGCTACTGGAGAAATTACCTTCTTGTGGTTGCTTTTTTTTTTTTTTTTTTTTTTTGCGGTACTGGGGGTTGGACCCAGGGCCTCACGCCTGCATGCTCTGCATGTGCTGGACCACTGAGCTGCGCTCCCCAGCCCATTTTTTAGTTTTTGAGACAGGGTCTCGCTAAGTTACGCAGACTGCCTCTGGTCTCGAACTTGCGATCCTCCTGCCTCCGCCTCCCGAGCCTCTGGGATTACAGGCGTGCACCACCGCGCCCAGCTTGTGGTTGCTTTTAGTACCAGTATTTTCCAGATTTTTATTGGAGAAAAGTGCTTCTTTTAGCTTAACTGAGATGGAATCTTGCTGGCTGTGTTTTAAATTTAAACATAAAAACATTATTATGGTTATAAAAATTATTATAATTTTTCTATTTATTTGATTATTTCTATTTAGGCATAACTCATAAAATCTTAAATTTTGAGTGTACATCCTGATGACTTTGTGCACACTTTCATAACTAACCATCTCCCACATCAGGATGTAGCACAATCACAGCACCACATTATACTCCCTTGGATATTTTCCCCTCAGTAACATCCTGGCTCCCTGCAGAGATAACCACTATTTTGATGTGTATTGCCAATATAGAATTTTGCCACTGGTGGACTTCCTATATATAGAATCATGGATATTGACCTCTTCTCTATCTGGCTATTGCATGAAGTAGTATTTTTCTTTTTCTTTTTTATTTCTTTTTTAAAAAAATTATATGTATGTCTTAATTATCATATTTTATATTTTTATTCTACTATTGATAGTTATTTTGGTTGTGTCTAGCATTTGGTGATTGTAAAGTAAAATATTTATGAGCATTCTTGACCATGTGTCTTGGTGTACAAATATACTAATATTTCTTGGATATATATACATGGAATGGAATTGCTGGGCCATAAGATAGCGTATGATTAACTTTAATCAATACCACAGTTTTCCAAAGTAGTTTTACCAATTTGTATTCCAAAACTCAACATATTCTAGTTGTTTAATATTCTTACCAACACGTTATAATAAATCTTTTTATTTTAATACTGGGAATTAAACTCAGGACCTAACCCATGCTAGATAGGCAAGCACTCTACCACTGAGCCACACTGGGAGCCCCTTTTTTACTTTTTCTTTTGACACAAGGTCTTTCTACATTACACAGGCTTCCTCTGGCCTCAAACTTGTGATCCTCCTACCTCTGCCTCCAGAGTTGCTGGGATTATACGTGTGTGCCACTGCACCTGGTGAGGAACTTCTTAAGTTGTTTCTGTCAAGTATTTTAGTCACATCAGTGCAAAAGTTAATGTATACAGTCATATGTTGGTACTTAACAGCTTCAGCACTTGTCAAACCTGGTTGTTGTTGTTGTTGTTAGGTGTTGTCAAGTCAGTATCCAACTCATAGCGACCCTCATAGGGTTTTCAATGGCTGAGTGCTTCGAGATTGCCTTGGGAATGGATTGCCAGGCCCTTCTCCCATTTTTGCAGTGCTGGGAATTGAACTCAGGGTTTCAGAGACTACAGCGCAGCGCTCTACCCACTGAGCTAAATCCCAGCCCCGTCAAACCTGGTACTTGTTGTATTTTAAGGAGAAAAAAGTGTTTCAGCACTGGGCATTTGTTGGGGACTCCTTGCACTTGCTAGAACTTGTGAGTCATGACTCCATCCTGCAAGAGAAAGTGCTTCGTTATTCCTTGTTTGCTTGCAAGTGGAATCCATCTCTCACTATGTAACAGAGGTCAACTCATCGGTATCATGGTAGCTCTAGAACAGTGGAAAACCTCCACATATTTGTCATTTCTTTTTTGCATTTTAAATACTAATCATGGGTCACAAAATATTTGCCCAATAAAATAAGTTCTGGGGAAATTTCATAAATTATTTTTAATTACATTATTTCTTATAGGAAAAATTTGTCCTGTACTAGTTGGTTTTGGAACTCTTCAAGAGTTCTGGAATAAATAAATGATTAGTACCAAGATACCATTGTATATCCTATTTTGTGGGTACCAATGTAAACATTGTGCCCATTAAAAAAATGAGAAGTTTCCTCCCTCCCTCTTTCCTTCCCTCCCTTCCTTCCTTCCTTCCCTCTTCCCTTCTCTCACTGCTTTCGCTCGCTCGCTCGCTCGCTCTCTCTCTCTCTCTCTTTCTTTCTTTCTTTCTTTCTTTCTTTCTTTCTTTCTTTCTTTCTTTCTTTCTTTCCTTTACATTCTAGGTGTTGAACCCAAGGCCTCACACATGCTAACCAAGTTCTCTACCAGGGTCTCCCTCAGTTGTGCAGGCGGCCTCTGCCCTTGAACTTGTGATCCTCCTGTTTCAGCCTCCTGAGTGGCTGAGATTATAGGTGTGTACCCTGCTGCTCAGCTTACTTTCGTAATAATTTGTAGGCATTTTTTGTTTTCTGGATGTGAATCCTTTAATCAATTTTCTCCTTCTTCCTATTAATTGTTTTTATGTTAATTATGTTATGCTATTATGTTAATTATGTTTTGAGTGGCCAGAATATCTTAACTTTAATGAAACTCAATTTCTCAGTCATTTAAAAATGGTTAATGCTTTCTGTGTTTTGTTTAAGAGAACTTTGCCTTGCCCAAGGTCATGAAGATATTTTCCTATTTTCCTCTACAAGATTTATTGTGTAACATTTCGGGCTATGATCCATATCAAATTAATTTTTGTGCATGATATGAAGTAACTATGGCTTATTCTTTCCCATTTATATATCCTATTGTTCCAACACTATTTATTGGAGAGAACTTCTTCCTGTATTAAAAAGTTCTAGTATTTTAAAGTAAACCAGGTAAGTAGTGATAAGTGAATCTGTTTCTATACTCTGTTCAATTGGTGTAGTGGTGCATCCTTTTGCCAATGCCATATTAACCTTAAATTTAGTCTTTAAGATAAATCTTGAAGTCTGCTAGCATAAATATCTCAAGTTCTGTTATTTTCAAGATTGTTTTGGCTACTTTAAGTAATTTTAATTTTCAAATATATTTTAGAATCACTTATTATTTCTCATAACAAACACGCTGGTATTTTGATTAGGATCACATTGACTCTGTAGGTCAGTCTGAAGAGAAATGACATTTTAACAACATTCAGGCTTTTTATCCATGAATATTGCATATCTCTGCATTTATTTAAGACTTCTTTAACTTTCCTCACAGAGACTTTATTTGATGTATTACTATATACTTGGCCTGCAGCTGTATCACTGTGGCATCTGATGTCATCAGATCTCAGAAGCTAAGCAGGGTTGGGTCTGGTTATCACTTGGATGGGACACTGCCTGGGAACACATAGGCTTGGGAGATGGACCCAGCAACCCCCTCTCAAAAAACAATCAGCCTTTGAAAACCCTATGAATAGCAGAAAGGCACTGACAATAGTGATTTTTCTGTTGTGCATAGCGTCACCATGAGTTAGATACCGACTCAATGGCACCTAACAACAACAGTTATATACTTGATATTTTTGATGCCATGAAAGTGGTAGTGTTTTAAAAATTACTTTTCCCAATTTTTTCTTGCTTGTGTGTAAAAATCCACTTTTGTATGTTAACTTAGTATCCACAGACCACTAATTTTTTATGACTAATGTTAGTTTATTTATTAATACCATGATATTTCCAGTCATATCATATGTTTATAAAAGCTGCATAAGGGAGACAGGAGAAGAATTGATGTTTTTGAATTAGAGTGCTAGAGAAGAATATTGAATATACCATGGACTGCCAAAAGAACCAACAGAGCTATCTTAGAAGAAGTGCAACCAGAGTGCTTCTTGGAAGCAAGGATGGCTAGACAGCATCTTTCATTTTTTGGACATATTGTAAGGAGGGATCAATCCCTGGAAAAGAACATGATGTTTGGGAGAGGGGAAAGTAAATGAATAAAAGGAACACCCTCAACTAGATGGATTGACACAGTGGCTGCAACAATGATTTTAAACATAAAAAAGATCCTATGCCTGGCACAGAATTGAGGAGTGTTTTGTTCTGTACATAGGGTCGCTATGAGTCAGACCTGATTCCACCATAATACCTAACAATAACAAAAGTTATACTTATGTTTATTACCATCATTTTATTGATGTTTCTTATGTCATAAATCCAGTATCTTTCAGACAACAAAGTCTCTTCCCTATTTCCTGACTGTTGTTGTTATGTGCTGTCAAGTTGAATCTGTCTCATAGTGACTGTGTACAATAGAATGAAACACTCTCCAACACTGTGACATGCACATGATCTTTTTATGTTTGAGCTCATTGTTGAAGTCACTGTGTTTCTTCTCATTTTAAGTCATGCCACATCAGCAAATGGAGGCTGTAGGGGCTTTACTCCATTCCCATCACTAAGGTTTACTCTACTTTGAGGAGGCAACTCTTCTCCAGGTGTTTCTTTTTTTATATTGGAAATTTTTAATGTACATCTTAATATGTTTCATTCTGACATGCATTTATTTCATTGTGACATTTCCATATATGTGTTTCATTGTACATTTCACACATAACTTCCCCTTTACCCTCTTGTGCCCCTCCTTCCCCCTCTCCCACCTCCTTCACCAATGACTTATCTTCTACTTGGCTGTCTTTTTGTGGGAATATTTTTCTGTATACCCTTGAATCCCAATTATGATTTAAGTCCACACTTTTTTTCTATAGTGATCTATCTTTTTATATTGTCAGCAGTATTATATAGGTAATTTAGCCCATTTGCATTATTACCATCCTTTGGTATTGTTGGTATTATTATATTTATTTCCTGAACTATTAAAGTTGGGCTGTTTACTTTGAGGTCACCCTCTCTCTCATTCCTCACTCCTCCTTGTCCCTCCTCCCCCTCCTGTCTTCTCCCATCATCACTTTCTTTTGCTAGATCCCTCCCTCCTTCTTTCTGCCCCTTGAATTGTCCCTTCTCTGCTAAGTTTACATTAGCTTTTTATTATGTTCCAATTTCTGTATAGGGTTTTTTCCTTCTTTTAAATTTGATTTAGTTTCCACATATGAATGAGAACATGCGGTATTTCTCTTTTTTGGGCTTGTGTTCGTCACTTAAGATAGTCTAGTTTTTTTCTTAAAAATTTCCAGCCTGGGGAGCTCATCTTATAATACTATATTTGACAGTGCTTCTCTGCTCTTCATAGGGTTTTCAATGGCTGTTTTTGGAATGTGGTGCTAGATCCTTAGTCTGTTTTGGTTTGGAAGCTAAGCTGAAATCTGTTTACCAGGGGTGGCCCTCCTGTTATCTAAAATACTAGTGGTGTAGGGTCAGCAGCACAGCAACACACAACTCCTCACAACAGGTTCTTTCTTTGAGAGCAAATAGTCTCCCTTCTACTTGCATCACATGTATATTAAAGTATTGAATAGTATTGAAAAGTATTGAAAAGTTTTGAAATCTAGTGCCACATATGAGAGAAAACATGGGATATTTGCCTTTCTGGGTCTGGTTTATTTGACTCAAAATAATGATCTTTAGTTCCATGCATTTTCCTGCCATAGACATTATTTTGTTCTTTATAGCTGAATAAAAATGCATGGTGTATAGGTACCATATTTTCTTTATCCATTCATTTGTTGAATGACACCTGTGCTGATCCATATCTTGGCTATTGTGAATAGTACTGCAATAAACATAGATGATCAGGTCTCTCTAGGAAAGATTGACTTACTTTCCTTCAGATATATACCCAGAAGTGGCAGAGCTGGGTCATATGATAGTTCTATTTTTAGTTTTTTCAGGAAGCTCTATACTGATTTCCATAGTGGCTACAGTAACATATTCTCACCAGCAATATATAAGAGTTCTTTTCTCCCTGAATTCTCTCCAGCGTTTGTTGTTGTTTGTCTTATTGATGGTAGCCATTCTGATTGGAGTGAAATGGTTTCTCAATGTAGTTTTGATTTTTGTTTCCCTGATGACTAAGGATGTTGAAGATTTTTTTCATATGATTGTTGGGCATTTGTATTTCTTCTTTTGAGAACTCTATGTTCAATGCATTTGCCTATTTTTGATTAGATAATTTGCATTTGTGGTGTTTCATTTTTTCAATTCTATATATATTCTAGATATTAATTTCCTATCTGATGTATAATGGGCAAATATTTTCTTCCACTCTGTGGGCTATCTCTTCACTCTGTTGTCTCCTTTGCTGTACAGAAGGTTTTTAATTTGATAAAATCCCATTTTTCAATTCTTGCTATTGTTTCCTGATCTATTGGGTCATTTTCAGAAAGTCTCTGCCTATGTTTATATCTCAAAGTTTTTTTCCTTTGTTTTCATTTAGCAGTTTCAAAGTTCAAAGTCTTACATTATGGTCTTTGATCCCTTTTGAACTGATTCTTGTACTGGGTGAGAGACAGGGATCTAGTTTCAGTCTTCTACATGAAGATATTCACTTCTTTCAGCACTATTTGTTGGGATGATTTCTGGATCCTCTATTCCATTGTTCTACATATCCTATTGTGCTTGTAAAATGCTATCTTTGTTACTATGGCCCTATAGTGTCATTTGGAATCAGGTATTGTGATACCCCTGGCATTGCACTCTCCAGTATGGTTTGCTTGGGTCATTTGAGGTCTTTTGTGCTTCTATATAAATTTTAGAATTATTTTTTTTGATTTGTGTGAAGAATGACATGGGGATTTTGTTGAAAATTGCATGGAATCTGTAGATTGCTTTTGGTAACATAGCCATGTTCACAGTATTAATTCTTCAGATTCATGAGCATGGGAGGACTTTTCATTTTACAGTGTCTTTTCAATTTCTTCAGTGTCTGAAAGTTTTCATTGCAGAGGTCTTTCACCTATTTGGTTAGATTTATTCTTAGGTATTTTATTCTTTTTGCAGCTGTTGTGATTGAGACTGTTTTCCTGATTTCTTTCTCAGCCTGGCTGTTATTGGTATTTAGAAAAGGCACTGATTCTTATATATTGATTTTGTATCTTGACACTTTGTTTAAAGTGTTTGTCAGATCTAAGAAATTTCTCATGGAGTCTTTAGGGTCTCTTAAATATGGGATCTTATCATCTGTAAATAGCAAAAATTTGATTTCTTCCTTTCCTATTTGGATAGTTTATTCCTTTTTCTTGCTTTATTGCTCTAAAACTCAATCACTATATTGAAAACAGTGGAGAAAGTAGACACATTGTTTCATTTTTGATTTAGGAGGAAATGCTTTCAGCGTTCACCCATTTAGTATGATCTCAACTATAGGTTTTACATATATTACCTTTATTATGTTGAGGTATGTTCATTCTATTCCTAGTTTCTTCAGGGCGTTTATCATGAAAGGATGTTGAATTTGGTCAAAGGCATTTTTTTCATCTATTGAGTTGATCTTGTGATTTCTGTCTCTGAGTCTATTTATGTGCTATATTACATTTATTGACTCGCATATATTGAACAATCCTTGCATCCTTGGAATGAAACCAACTTGATCATAGTGTATGATTTTTAAATGATTTTTAAATGCATTGTTGAAGTCAACTTGCAAACATTTTATTAAGGAGATTGTTATCTGTGTTCATCAGGGAAATTAGTCTATAGATTTTTTATTTGTTGTTGTTGTTTTGTCCTTGTCTGGTTTGGGTATCAGGGTAATACTGGCTCCACAGGATGAGTTTGGTAGCATTCTTTCCGTTTCTATATTATGGAGGAAAATTGTTTTTAATTCTTTAAAGGCCTGGTAGAATTTAGCAGTGAATCCACTTAGTACTAGACTTTTCTTTGTTGGAAGACTCGCCTCCTCCTTTTTGTACTAGGAGCTGAACCTAGGGCCTCACACATACTTTGCAACTGCTCCCCTACTGAGTTGCACCTCTAGTACCTTTTTAAGTTTTTATGTTGAGACAGAGTCTCAAGTTACACAGGCTGCTCTGGCCTCAAACTTGTGATGCTTCTGCCTTTGCCTCTTGAGTGACTGAGATTACAGACATGTACCACTGCACCCAACTATTGGAAGACATTTTTTTTATTGGAAATTTTTAATGTACAACTTAATGTGTTTCAGTTTGACATGCATTTCACTGTGACATTTCCATATATGCAATTCATAGTACATTGCACAGATAAGTTCCCCCTTACCTTCTTGTGCACTTTCTTCCCCCACTGACCTCCCCCCACCAAAGGCCACTCTTCCACTTGCATGTCTTTTTGTGGGAATATTTTTCTATATATCCTTGGATCCCAATTATGCTTAAGGTTGAAACTTTTTCTGTAGTGATCTATCTTTTTGCATTGTCAGTAATATTACGTGAATTTTCTAGCCCATTCGTATTATTACTATTCTTTGGTATTATTGGCATTATTATAATTATTTCCCAAACTATTAAAGTTGGGCTGTTTATTTTGAGGTCGCCCTCTCTTTCATTCCTCACTCCTTCTTGTTCCTCCTCTCCGTTCTTTCTTCTCCTAGGATTTCTTCTTTTTGCTAGATCCCTCCCTCCTTTTGCACTCCCTAAAATGTCCCTTCTCCATGAAGTTAACTTTAGCTTTTTATTATGTTCCAATTTCTGTACAGGATTTTTTCCTTCTTTTAATTTTGATTCAGCTCCCACATATGAGTGAAAACATGCAATATTTCTTGTTTTGGGGCTTGTGTTCCTTCACTTAAAATAATTTTCTCCAATTCCATCCATTTTGCTGCAAATGACATTATTTCACTTTTTTGATTGCTGAGTAGTATTCCATTGTGTATATATACCACAGTTTTTTTTTAATCCATTCTTCTGTTGATGGGCACTTTGGTTGATTCCATATCCTTCCTATTCTGCAAAGTGCTGCATTAAACATGGTGATGCAGGTGTCTCTGTGGTATGATGACTCATCTCCCTTTCGGTATATTCCCAATAGTGTTATAGCTGGGTCATACAGTAGATCTATTTTTAGTTTTGTAAGATACCTTCACATTGATTTCCAAAGTGGTTGGAGTAATTTACAGCTCCACTAGCAGTGTAAGAAGGTTCCCTTTTTTCTACAACCTTGCCAGGATTTGTTGTTATTTGTTTTATTGATCTTGGTCATTCTTACTGGTATAAAGTGGAATCTCAGAGTTGTTTTAATTTGTATTTCCTTAATGGCTAGAGATATTGAGTATTTTTTCATGTGTTTCATGGCTTTATGGGCCTCTTCATTTGAAAACTCTCTGTTTAGTTCCTTTGGCCATTTGTGTATTGGGTTATTTGTTTTCTTGGGTATTTTTCTCTAGAGTTCTTTATAAATTCTGGTAATTAGACCTCTGTCCCATGTATAGGGTGCAAAGATTTTTTCCCATTCAGTGGGGATTTCCTTGACTCTGTTGATTGCTTCCTTTGCTATACAGAAGCTCTTTAATTTCATGTAATCTCATTCATCTATTCTTGTTGCAATTTCTTGAGCAACTGGAGTCCTATTAAGAAAATATTTTCCTATACCTATATGTTGGAGTGCATTGCATATCCTATCTTCTATTAATTTTAAAGTTTCTGGTTTTATGTTGAGGTCTTTATACATTTTGAGTTAACTCTTGTGCAGATTGAGAGATGCGGATTGGTTTTCATTTTTCCACAAGTGGATATCCATGTTTCCCAGGACCATTTTTTGAAAAGGCTATCCTTTTTCCAATTTACTGGCATTGTTCCTTTGTGAAAAATCAGGTGGCTATAGGTGTGTTGAGGTATTTCTGGATCTTCTATTCTGTTCCACTGGTATTCCGGCCTATCTTTGGGCCAGTACCAAGCTCTTTGTGCTACCACTGCCCTGTAGTATTGCTTAAAGTCAGGAATTCTGATTCCATCTGCACTAGTTTTGCAGGTTAAGAGTGTTTGGGCTGTACGTGGTCTTTTGGGATTCCATATGAATATTTGGATTGTTGTTTCTATTTCTGTAAAGTCTGTCATTGGAATTTTAATGGGGATTGCATTAAATCTATAGATTGCTTTTGGTAGGGTAGCCATCTTTACTGTATTGATTCTCCTGGTCCAGGAGCAGGGAAGGTTCTAATTGGAAGACTCTTAATACTGCTTAAATCTTTCTGTTCATTATTGATCTGTTTAAGTTGTTCATATCCTCAATTTAATTTTTGTAGGCCATACATGTTTGGGAATTTATCTGTTTCATCTGGATTTTCCATTTTTTGAATATACATTTTCAAAATATTCCCTAATGTTGTATGTTTTTGATTCTAATATACACCTTTTCAACAATTTTAGAGGACTACAAAGTCAGACGCAGATTAGGATTGCATGGGGATTGGATTGGCACAGGAGAGTCAGAGTCAGAGCTTTCTCACCTGAATCCAACCCACACCAATTGTAATCTGCATCTGATTTTGTAGCCCTCTACAACTTTTCATAATGTGCTTATTGGAATCAGGAATATATGCTAATTTATTGGTTTCATTGGTTATCTGTTATAATGTCCCCTGTTTTAATCTATAATTTTATAAATTTGTGTCTTCTTTTTCTTTCTTTTGGTTTGGCTAAGGGTTTGATGATCTTGTTTAATTTTTTCAAAGAACCAAGTATTTGTTTCATGATGTTTTATATTGTTCTTTTAGTCTACATTTTATTAATTTTTGCCCTGATCATTATTATTTCTTTCTATCTACTGATTTTGGATTTTGCTTGTTCTTATTTTTCTGAGATCATGAGGTGCATCATTACTTTATTTGAGTCCTCTATGATTTTTTAATGTAAGCACTCATAGCTATAAACTTTCATCTTGAAATTGCCTTTGCTGTGTCCTAAATGTTCTGGTACATTGTGATTTCCTTTTCATTTGAATCCATGTATATCTAAATTTCTTCCCTGAATTTCTTCAACAGCTCATTGGTCATTTAAGAGTTTGCTTTTTAATGTCCATGCATTTGTATACTTTTTGTAGTTGATCTTGCTATTGATTTCTAGTTTTTTCCATTATGATCTAATAAGATATAAGAAATTATTATTGTTTTGTATTTGTTAAGACTTCCTTTATGGCCTAAAATGTGATGTATTTTAGAGGAAGCTCTATGGGCTAATGAGAAGAATATGTATTGTGTATCCCATTGGGTGGAATATTCTGAATACGTCTATTAAGTCAATTTGACCTATGGTGCAGTTTAACTCTGAAGTTTCTTTGTTGATATATATGTATTGGTCTGGATAGTCTATCTGTTGATGAAAATAGGGTGTTGAAATCACCCACTGTTACCATATCTGCATGTATCTGTCCCTTTATGACCAGTAATGTATGTTGGGTGCAATGATGTTTGTTACATATATATTTATAATGGCTATATCTTCTTGGCCTGCAGCCATAGCCCTGTGGGATCCAATCCTGTCAGATCTCGGAAGCTAAGCAGGATCAGGCCTGGATAGTACTTGGATGGGTGACCACCTGGGAACACCAGGTGCTGTAGGCTTGGGAGATGGACCCAACAACCCACTCCCCAAAATCAATCTGCCATTGAAAACCCAATGAACAGCAGAGAAGCACTGACAATAGTGTTTCTTCTGTTGTATGTAGGGTCGCTATGAGTCGGATACCAACTCGATCACACCTAACAACAACAACAACAACAACATATCTTCTTGATGAATTGTTCCCTTTATTAATATGTAGCGACCTTCTTTATCTCTTCTAATTTTACATGCAGTTTACTTTGTCCCATACAAAGATGGCTCCTTCTGATTTTTTGTAGCTTCAACCTGCTTGGTATAGTGGCTTCCATCTTTTTAGTTTCAGTCCATTTGTGTCCCTGCCAGTGACATATGTTTCTCTAAGATAACAAACTGTGGGTTCTTGTTTAATCTAGTCAGCTGGCCTATATATTTTAACTGGAGAATTAAGACCACTTATATTTAGGGTTACTATTGAGATGAATTTGATAATTTGTGTAATTATGTTGAATGTTTCCCTGGTTGGTTCACATATTATTTGTTCTTTTCTTGCTCCTTTACTCATATTAGAGGTTTATGGATTTATTGAGTTGGACATGATTGATTTTTTTTCTAGTTTTCATTAGTTGATCTGTTTTTCTCATGATATTTATTCTTTCCTATACTCTCATCATTGAGACTCTTTTTCTTCCTCCTGTGTGTGCATGATTCCTTTAAGTATCTTTTTTAATGCTGGCTTGGTGGTCATATGTTGCTTTGGTGTGTGCTTGCTTAGAAGGCCATTATTTATCCATCAATTTTACATGATAACTTTGCTGGATATAATAATATTTCTTGGCACTTATTTACTTTCAGAGCTTGAAATATATCATGCTTTGCTCCTGGATTTTAGGATTTTTCCTGAGAGATTTGATGATATTCTGATGGGTTTGCCTTTGTAAGTGAATTGATGTTTTTTTCTTGATGCTTTTAATATTGTTCTTTGTTCAGTAGTCTTTTCATTTTAACTATAATGTGTTGTGGATAATTTCTTTTGTGATTGTGTTTATTTGAGTTCTAAATCCCTCTATGGCTGGATGTTCATTCCTTTCTCCATATTTGGGAAGATATTTTTCTGGTATAATTTCATTGAATGGCATTTCTTTAATTTTTATCTCAGCTCCTTCCACTAGATATAGTCTTAGATTTCGTCTCTTGATTGTGACCTTGGATGTGGTGATCATGCTCCTTTATTATTTTTCTTTATTAATATCTGAATATAGTATTTCCTCAACCTTGTCTTCTATCCTTGGTATTCTTTCTGATGCTTTCCATGATGATAATGATTTCCACCATGTTTTTTATTTGATTTATTGAGTTCTTCATTTCTCACATTATTTTCCCCAAATTTCAGATTTTTGGTGAATTTCTCATCCATTTTTCTGACTTTGTTTTCTACATTTATGGCTTTCTTATCTAGGTCCTGAGTTTATATCCTTACTTTGTTCATTTTCTTGTTTGTATCCTCTTTGAAGTCATTGATTATTTTTACAAGTAGGCCTTTGAATTCTTTGTCCAACATTTCAACCATATTTGTATCTTTGGATTTAGTATTTGAAGAGTTATGTCCTTTTTTTAGGAAACATGTTGGATTGCTTTTTCCTGTGTCTTGTTGTTCTGTTTTGTGACTTGGGTATCTGTTAGAATGGATTTTTTCTTCCAGTTTTATTTGGGAGTCTTTTTTTCTTTTGTATGTACTGAGGGTTGAACCCAGGCCTTATGCTTGCATGCTTTGCAAGTGCTGTACCACTGAGCTGCACCTCCAGCCCATCTTTTTTTTTTTTTTTTTTTTTTTTACTTTTTTTGAGACAGGGTCTTGCTAAATTATGCAGACTACCCTACCTCTGGTCTTGAACTTGTGATCCTCCTCCCACTGCCTCCCAAGTTGCTAGGATTAGAGGCATGTGCCACCCCACCTGGCTTGGAAGTCCTCTTAATGAGCAGATTTTTCATGAAAGCTCAATTCCCAGTACCACTTAGCAGAAGACAAACAAATTTTGGATGAGGCTTGTGTTTCTCCTCTCCTGTCAGGAAGCCACAGCTGAAGTCATGTCCTGCTCACTCCTTCTTATTTGACCTTTTCTTCTTGTTTGAGGTGCAATTTTAGGTTGTCTCTTTGAGATTTTTTTTTTGTTTTGCTGGAGACATTTGTTGCTCTAAAATTCCCTCTTATAACTGCTTTTATTGTATCTTATGAGTCCTGGGATGTTGTGTGTTAACATTAATTTGTCTCAAGATATTTTAAATTTTTGATTTTTAATTTCCTCTTTGATTCATTAGATGTTCAGGAACATATTGCTTAATTTCTTTGTAACAAATGAAATTTTTGTACTCAATAAATTGTAACACATTGCTTTCTTATGTCAAATTTACTCTTTTATGATTTTCAGGTTCTTCCAGTTTATATGATTTTCAAATTTATTTGACATTTATTTATTTTATTATATTCTTTTAGTTTTGATTGTATTATAATTTTAGAAATGTTGCATTTTTCCTAATTTGATAATATTACATATAGCTCTCCAACACATCTGTCAGTTTGCTGCACTGTGGAGGCTTATGTGTTGCAATGAGGCTGAAACAGGTGAAAAACTATTTGTGCTTCTCTGCTATTCATAGGGTTTTCAATGGTGGGTTGGTTTTTAGGAGTGGGTTCCTTGTTCCTTCTCCCAAGTCTACAGTACCTGGTGTTCCCAGACAGTCTCCCATCTAGTACTAACCACGCTGGACCCTGCTTAGCTTCCAAGATCTGACGACACAGTGCAAAGGCTGCAGGCTACAGTGTCACAGGGTTTCCATAAACACCTCCAGAAATGAGTCTTATGTCACTTCCCCTTCCCATATGACATGAAGCTTCCCTGAGTTTGGTAGTTGGACAAAATTTCTCTTTTCTTCCATGATGCAGTTGAAATAACATGGATTAGAGTCATTTATTCAACCATATTTACTGTGTACTTGTGCCAAACTTGAGACCAGAACCTGGTGATACTAAAGTTAATGAAGGACATAATCCCGGTTCTCTCAATTTATCTGGACGTGAGTTTTGCCATTTCTCTGTCTTAGGAAATCATTTGCCTCTCTGACACTCTATTCTCTGATGGAGAAAATAAGAGTAAATACTATTTTTCAAAGTTGTAAGGATTGATTAAGATAAAACATGTAAATCTCTTGCTTGTTTCTGAAAAACAGTAGACTTTCACTAAAGAAATGTTAATATCTTCCTGCCCATGTCTAAGGATTATTGTGAATACAAATACTATAATGGGTACAAAATTGCTTTGTGATTTGGAAACAGCTATTTATGATAAAGTTGGAGTATTAGAGGGTCAAAACATTCTATCCTTTCTTCACCTTGCAAATTCAAGTCCAAGGAGGAGAGGTAGACATTTTAAGATTGAAGTAGTAATGTAATTACTGATGAGTGCTTATAAGTTGTCATTTTTATGCATTTGTCAATGCTTTATTCCAAAAATACATTTACCTACTTAGCCATAGGCATATCTGAGTAGGATCAAGTCTTACCCACTGGGACAGGTGATTTACTGCAAGAAGAGAGCAAAGAGAATGAACATTTCTGCTGGCAGACAGAGAGAGCCCTGGAGGAGTACAACTACATATGGCCAATTCTGTTTTTAAACTTACCAATCTGATAAGTCACTTCACTCCACATGAGGGAAAATAAGGAAGTGCTATTTTTTGAATTCCTTTCTACATGGAAAGGAAACATTAAGCTAGAAAAATGTAGGTTTCCCCAACAGATACATACATATTCCTATGATGAAATTCAAGATCAACCACCTTCCTCTGATTTCCCATTCTTATTTAAGGTTGAGACTTGTATTTTATGTATTAAAATGTATATATATTTCCTTTAAAGCTGCTTAAAAGTCCTAGCTCATATGTTCAGTGAAACTTTCAGATTAGAAAATTCTTCTGTATTATAGTGTATAATATATTATGGTGCCTATAAAAGAATGTATGATTATACAGGAAATAGAAAGGGAAAATTACATTAAAATGTTTAATATCGCCAGTTTTAGATATGATTTTGGGTGATTATACTTTTTTACATTTCAGAATTGGCTAATAACTTATCTATAGAAAATTAACACTCAACTTTTTCCATTATTTGTGAATAATGATAAGCCTGCAGGTAAGGTAAACAGCATGTAGATACTTTTTATTTATTGGAGAAATTAGTCCATTATCTATAATGAATTGCAAATGTTTTCTCACTTTGTTACTTTGTTGAGTTGGTGTTTCTTTTGTCACATAGATGTTATTTTTAAAAATTTGGTTCAATATGTCCTTCTTTTTTATTTTATAGTGTCTTCATTTTTTTGAACTTTGAAAAACTTCCACCCTAGGCTTTCCCCCATATTTTCCTCTGAGCTATCATGGTTTCATTTTTATATTTAATTTTTTTTGTTTGTTTGTTGGGGTTGAATCCAGGGCCTCATGCTTACATGCTTTGCAAGTGCTGGACCACTGAGCTATACCCCCAACCCCCCTCCCCCCGTTTTTTTTTTTTTTTTTTTTAACTTTTTGAGACAGGTTCTCACTAAGTTAGCCGACTGCCTCTGGTCTTGAACTTTCGATCCTCCTGCCTCTCCCTCCGAGCCACTGGGATTACAGGCGTGTGCCACCGTGCTCAGCTATATTTAAATTTTTATATATTGAAATGTTTCCTTTTATGAGGTATAGAAAATTTCTTACCCACAGACATTTTCCAGTTTTGTAATACCATGTATGGACTGCCTGCAGCCATACCACTGTGGCTCTGATCCTGTCAGATCTCGGAAGCTAAACAGAGTCAGGTCTAGTTAGTACTTGAATGAGAGACTGCCTGGGAACACCAAGTGCTATAGGCTTGGGAGAAGGACCTGGCAACCCACTCCCAAAAAACATCAGTCATTGAAAGCCATATGAATAGCTGAGAAGCACTAACAATGCTGTTCTGCCTGTTATACATAGGTCACTATGAGTTGGACGCTGACTCCACAGCACCTAACAAAAACAACAATGTATGGACTAATCAGTCATTGCCTCATCATTATTCTTTACTGAATTTTTGTGTGCATTTATGTTTGTTTCTTGATTTCTATTTTGTGTGAAATTTTAATTCTTTTTCCCTAAGAGAGTACCAAACGTTAAAAATTATGTTGTTTCATATGTATTTTAAAATATGGTTAGCTAAATCCAATCTCTTTCTTTTTTTTCCAGAATATAGCTTAAAAATGAACTCAGGGACTAGTGTTTTACTGGGAAGATCACATGTAGGTATCATCCTTTGTTAGAACAACATTAGCATTTGTTTCAGTCAATATTATAGCTTTTGCCATCTTGGAAAGGTGCCACTTGAAGTGATATTTAGTCAAGCCTATAATACAATTGATCTTTCAATTATTACCAATCTAGGTTGCAGCTTTTTTTCAAGTAGGAGAAGTCTGAGATTGACAACTTTCCTATGCAAAATTGGCTGTTTTCATGAGCAGACATGGTGGAACAAAGAGTTCAGGAGAAACATATCATTGTTCTTCATGATTTGTTGAGAAATGTTTCTAGTATCTTTTTGGACTGAGAAATATTGCCTTTTTTCTCAATTAGAAAATACTAATAATAGTGCCATGTTAGACATTTGGAATGAAATGCCAGCTTTGTTTGTGTGTAGGTATATGTCACACCAAAAACTTAAAATAGACCATTCTTGATACATTGGTGGCTAAAACATCTATTCCATGAGATAAATATTCAGCTTTCTTCCACCATATTGAAGAAATAACTCTACTTATATATACTTGTAATGGGTAATATGTTAATATCTTTGGACCACTGGTAATTTTAGCAGTATTTATATAGATACTTTAAGAAGGTGATAATTATAGCTGGAGGAAAGTATCTCTGAAAAGTAAGCATCTAGAGTCACTATCTGTTTTCTTCCCTTAGTTTGTATTACTCACAATGACTTGAGTCCATTTTATGAGAATAGATGCAGACTATGATAAAAAGTATGTGTATGGCTTTTGTTGTTGTTGTTAGGTGCTGTCAAGTTGGTATTCGACTCATAGCGACCCTCATAGGGTTTTCAATGGCTGACTGTTTTGGGATTGCCTTGGGAGTGGATAGCCAAGTCCTTCTCCCATTTTTGCAGTGCTGGGAATCGAACTTGGGACCTCAGAGACTGCAGCGCAGCGCTCTACCAACTGAGCTAAATCCCAGCTGCGTGTATGGCTTTTACTATTGCCATACTACTTAAAATTTAACCAAATTAGAAACAACTGAAATACTGTCATTGACAGAAATTGTTAGGTAACTTATAGTATTCACAGGCTTGGCATACTCATCTCAAACTGTTTATATATAGATTTTTTATGATAGAGGATGGGGCTGATGATAAAAGATTAAAGAGTAAAAAATAGGTACATAGAAGGTAGTAGCAGGTATTAATATTACATTATATTTGTAAACATTACCATGGTTCTCTGAGTGCTGGGATTTTGGTATATGATGAATTTAGTTCTCCAAGTTTTGTGGCCTTTCTGAAATTTTACAATGTATGCAAAAATAAAATCCTTTTAAAATATGTTTACAGCATTTCTTGTGACTCCAATCTGGCATTTCTGAAATCATACCTTAATTATCCTTAAGATACCTTTTTACTGAGGTACAGCTTAAATACTGGAAAAATGTGTAAGACATTTATACAGGCCATACATCTCCAATATCATAATTCAATTGGAGATAATTTCTACGAATCCATAATTTGCTCTGATGCCTCATTATAATTACCACTCCTTTGTTGTTGTTGTTGTTGTTGTTGTTGTTGTTGTTGTTGTTGTTAGGTGCCATCGAGTCAGTATCCGACTCATAGCAACCCTCTGTACAACAGGGGAAACACTATTGTCAGTGCTTCTCTGCTGTTCATAGGGGTTTCAATGGCAGATTGATTTTTGGGAGGGGGTTGCCAGGTCCTTCTCCCAAGCCTACAGCTTCTGGTGTTCCCAGCGGTCTCCCATCCAGGTACTAACCAGGCCCGACCCTGCTTAGCTTCCGAGATCTGCCAGGATCGGATGCCACAGGGCTACAGCTGCAGGCCTACCACTCCTAGTAATCTCTATTTTTCTTCTGAGACAGATTCTTACTTTGTATCCCAGGTTAGTCTTGAATTGAGGATCCTCCTGCCCCATCTTCCCAAGTCCTGGGATTACAGTATCTGCCATCATGCTCAGCTTAGTAAACATTAAGTTCATTTCTCTATCATGATAGATTGTATATGCCTATTGAATTACACATATTTGGCAAAATTTAATATTTTTTCTTTTGTTCATTGCTCCTTTTATTGAACATTTTGTTTGTAAAAGTCATTTTTGTTGTTGCAGGTAATCACAATTCATTCATTTTAATTAATACTTTTTACTGCTAATGGGCATTTGAATTATTTTAACTTTTGGGGTATTATTAAAGCTACTATAAGCATACTTGTACATGTCTTTTGGTAGACATAAGTGCTCACTTTTGTTGAATACATGTGCAGAAATGGAATTATGGGGTTATTGGCCATATATGCCTTTAGCTTCAGTGGATACTTTGAAGTGCTCTTCTGAAGTGGCCATAGTAACTTACCTTTTCACCTACAATATATATAAGTTTTAGTTTTTTACTTTCTTGAATTCTATTTGCTCTATTTCTATCAATTCCTTGGCATTATCAGTAGTTTTATGATTAGCGATTTTGTTCAGGAAATTAAGGACATTGCACATAAGGAGCTACATCTGAGGAGTTTTAGCCACTTGATATTATGTCTCAGACCATGGATGGTCATTATTTTTTTTAATCTTCTTAAGCTGAATTAAGTCTTACTGCTTTGACTTCTAGTCATTGGCAATTTCTTTTACACATTTTCTTCTATTAAGACCCTCCAATGAATTTTTGATGTTTTACATTGTGTTTCAGTTACTTTTGCGTCACTGTGACCAAATTTCCTGACAACAGTTCATAGGGAGGTATTACACATTTGGCTTATGGTTTCAGATATGTCAGTCCATCATGGTGGGGAGGGTGTAGCAGAGCAAAACAGTTTATGGAAGCCAAGAAGCAGAGAAAAGGATAATATAGGAAGAGGCCAGGACAAGATATAGACCTCAAGGTTACACTACACAGTGACCTATTTCTCCAACTAAACCCCACCTCCTACCTTTCACAACATCCTAACAATGCCATCACATTATGAATCTGTCAAGGTATTAATCCATTCATTCCATCAAAGCCCTCATGATCTAGTTGTCTCTTGAAGCTCCCTCACATATACCTCCAGAGGGGGAGCTTCACTAATCTCCTAGGAATTTCTCAATCCAATCAAGCTGACAACTGAGATTAAACACACATTGTAATTTTCAGTTGTTACATTCATTTGCTTTTTATTACTCTCCTAAAATATCAAATGTTTTCATTCATTAAATGTATTTTTTCCCATAAGTTCTGCAAGCTATTCATAGCAGTTTAATTTTAAGGCCTTTGGTTTCTAGTATTTTTTTTTTGTGTGTGTGACAAACTCACTACATAGCCCAGGCTGGCCTGTAAATTGCTGTTTAGCTCAGGCTGGCCTTGAATTCTCTATCCTTCTGTCCCTGCCTCCCAAGTACTGGGATTACAGTTGTGCACCATGCTCAGTGATTGGTTGCTAATTGTAATAAATATGTCATTGATGGGCTTACTATTATTTACTCTATTTTTTCTCAATTATGGGTAAAATCATCTAGGCTATTCTTATACTTTATAATTTTTTATGCTAGCTTAAATATTGTATATAAGTTAGTTATGATTTCTTTATTAATTTTCAGAGTAAATTTTCCTATCTGATAATTATGATGAGGGTCTGATCATTCAGATCCCTCTTAGGGTTGAATGGAGCTGGAACTGAGGAATAAATTTAATTACCCTGAATTCACCTGTAATTACACCAGTCCCCAAATTCTTGTCATTGCTTTTTTATTGTTGTTGGTATTTGAGCTCAAATGGCTTGGGTTGCAGATTCCAATATTTGGGTTCATATTTCCACTTAACTCTAGAAATACCTCAAAATTGTAGCACAGCACAGGATTTTCTAATATGATGCCACTATACTTACTGTCTTGATTGATTTCCAATAACATGATTGGGAAAATTTTTATGTAGATAAAATCAACTTTGTGATTGGAGGAGGAACTGTCAAGCTACATGATTTACTATACATTCTTGTATCTAATCTTTACCCTTCAGCAGTTTTAGAGGGCTACAAAATCTCAGCTCTCTTGACCACTAATTCAATCCACATGTAATTATAATCCATATCTGATTTTGTAGCCCTCTAAAACTGCTGAAAAGGTGTGTATTAGATTCAAGAATATATGGTACATTATGTTGGGAGCTTTTCCTAATTTCAATCTATTTCACTTACCCACACTGTTTCCTAAAGCTTACCTAACTTCTCATTATCTTTGCTCCGTGGTTCACCTCTGCACATATCAGGTATAAAACTCTGCATACCGAAGCTGTTTCATCCTCTAATCATGTATGAAGGGCTTATTTTATTTTATTAGTATTTTCATGGTGTATATTCTCCCATGCTTTGACTTTCAGCCTTTCAACACAATTATTTGTTTTTTAGACTGAATGTAAATGAATTAAAAAAATTTGATCAGACATCCTCTGTTCATTAACCTGAGCATTTAATCCATTACAATAAATTTAAGTGTGGAAACATTTAGGTTCAAACCTTATCTCTAATTTTATCCTAATTGTCCTCTGTATAGTGTTTACTATTTAGTTCTTTTATGCTTTCCTTCTCATTGATTAAATGTGAATACTATTTATGTCTCTACTAGCTTGGAATTTATGTTTTCTGTTTACTCATTTAGTGTTTAATAATCCTTATCAAAGAATAATATCTTATTCACTTGCTGCATAATAAAAGACATTGATATCAAAGTCAATTCATGCCCTTTTTGTCCAATATTTATGCCATTATTTTCCTAACGCCAAAAAGTAATTTTATTTAAGTTTTGCTTTAAGAAGTGCCTTATTCCTAGGGATGCTGTAACAAAGTACCAAAAGCAGAGTACCTTAAAACAGTTAGAAAAAGTGTACAAGAGCCAAGGTATGACCTTGAGTATATCATACTTGAGTTCAGAGACCACCTCCAGAACAAATTTGATATGTAAGACACTAATGATTGAAGGCCAGATGAATCATGACATGTCATCAAAGACATCATTCATGAAGAAAGCAAAAGGCTATTAAAAAGACAGAAAAAAAAGAAAAGACCAAATTGCATGTCAAAAGAGACTCTGAAACTTGCCCTTGAACATTAAGCAGTTATAGTAAAGGAAAGTCATGACGAAGTTAAGGAACTAAGCATAATATTTCAAAGGGCAACTCAAGAAGACAAAAGCAAATATAATGACATGTGCAAAGAGCTGGAGATAGAAAACCAAAAGAGAAGAACACACTCTGTTTTCTCAAGCTTAAGGAATTGAAGAAAAAACTCAACCCTTGAGTGTCAATAGTGAAGGATTCTACAGGTTAACTAATAAATGATGCAGGAAACATCAAAAGAAGATGAAAAGGATACATAGACTCATTATACAAAAAGGAATTTGTGGATGACCATCCATTTCAAGAAGTTGCATATGATCAGCAACCAAAGGTACTGAAGGATGAAATGGAAGATGCATTGAAGGAATTGGCAAAACACAAGGCTCTAGAAATTGATGGAATATCAATAGAGATGTTTCAATAAATAGATGCAGTGCTGGAGGTGCCAATTTGTTTATACAATGATAATTGGAAAACAGCTACTTGGCTAGCTGACTAGAAGACATCCATATTTGTGCCTAGTCCCAAGAAAGAGGATCCAATTAAATGTGGAGACTATTGAGCTATATCATAAATATCACATGCCAGTAAAATTTTGCTAAAGATCTTTCAAAAGTGACTGCAGCAGTATATAGACAGGGAACTGCTAGAAAATCAAGCTGGATCCAGAAGATGGTGTTGAACAAGGGGCATCAGTGATGATGTCAGATGGAAAGTAGTAGAAAGCAGAGAATACCAGAAAATGTCTAACTATGTTTTATTAATTATGCAAAGACATTTGACTGTGTAGATCATAACAATTTATGGATAACATTGTGAAGAATGGGAATACCAGAGCACTTAATTGTACTCATGAGGACTTTGTACATGAATAAGGAGGCAGTTTTTCAAACAGAACAAGGAAACACTGCCTGGATTGAAGTTGAGAAAGGTGTGTGTCAGGGCTGTATCATTTCACTGTATCTCCTCAACTTCTATGCTGAGCAAATAATCTAAGAAGCTGGATTTTATGAAGAAGAACTTGGCATCAAGATTGGTGAAAGATTCATTAACAATCTGTGTTATGCAGATGATACAACATTGCTTACTGAAAGTGAAGAGGATTTGAAATATTTCCTGGTGAAGATCAAAGAACACATCCTTCAGTATGAATTGTGCCTCAATATCAATGAAACAAAAATATGTACAACTGGGTAAGAACACAACTTCATGATAAATGGAGAATAGATTTGTGAAGATTTTGCTTTGCTTGGTTCTACAATCAACACCCATGGAAGCAGTAGTCAAGAAATCAAAAGATGGATTACATTGAGATAAGCTATTGCAGAAGATCACTTCAGAATGCTAGAAAGTAAAGATGTCACATTGAAGACAAAAGTGCATCTGGCTCATGCCTTGGTATTTCTATTTGAATCATATGGTTCTGGAACTTGATATTGAATAAGGGATACAGGAGAAGAATTGATGCCTTTGAGTTATGGTGCTGGAGATGAATATTGAATATTCCACGGACTACCAAAAGAACCAACAGATCTAATCCTAGAAGAAGTGCAACGAGTGTGCTTTTTGGAAGCAAGGATGGCTAGACTGCATCTTACATATTTTGGACATATTGTCAGGACGGACCAATCCCTGGAGAAGTACATCATGTTTGGGAAAATAGCAGTCAATGAAAAAAGGAAACCCCTCAACTACATGAATTGACACAGTGTATAGAACAATGGTCTTAAACAGAAAAAAGATCATGTGCCTGGCATAGAATCAGGGAGTGTTTTGTTCTTTTGTACATAGGGCCACTATGAATTGGGCCCAACTTTATGGCACACAATAACAACAGACGCTAGATGTCTGAAATCAAGGTGCTTGTAAAGTCAAGTTCTTTCTAAAGCCTCCAAAGGAGAAACTTTCATATCTTCTCCAATTGCCCATTGCCCCAACCATTCATTTGTTTCTGACTCCAGAACTCCATTTTCTGCCTTGACCCTTCATGTGACTGTTTTCCCTGTTTGTGTCTGTGTGTCTGTCTGTCTTTGTGACTCTTCTTTTTTTATTTTTTTATTTTCAGACAAGGTCTTGCTTAGTGGCATATGCTGCCTCTGGTCTCAAACCCTTCCTCAGCCTTCTGACTTTCTTGGGTTAGAGGCATGTGCCATGGCACCCAGCTTGTGTCTTTTTTTATAAGGACACCAGTCATATTGGATTAGAGACCACCCTACTTCTGCATAGCCTCTGAACTCATTACATCAGCAACGCTGTGTTTTCTAAACAAGGTAATTTTCTGTTTTACTGAAGCTTAGGTTTTCAGTTTTTTTGTGGGGGATATAGTTCAGCATAACTATCAGTTAATGTTTATTTAGGCTTATTTACATCTTTTAAACATATTCAGTTTTTTATATTTCCAAATGTACACCTCGGTTTCTTCTCTTCCAATTTGGGTGTACTTAAGTATACATATGTTGGTTGAAAACTCTCTCATTTTTGTCCAAAATTGTTTATTTTATTTTTATTTTGCATAGTATTTTTTGTGTGCATATAATATGAGGTGGTCAGTTATTACATTTAGAATGTTAATGTAATTCCACAATCTCTTTCATTGATGCAAATGAGAAATTAAGCATAAATTAGAAACTCTTTGGATGATGATTTTATTTGTTGGATTTCTTTAAGACTATCCCTCTGAACTCTGTTGGTTTGTACTCTCACATTAGTGTTTCTGAATATGGATATTTTTAATGTATGTATGGATATATAAATATGGAATCACTCATTTGTTCATCTGTCTGCTTGAGATTTTTTTGGCTCCTTGAATCTGTTGGCGATACTTTCCATAGGTTTTAACTCTCAATCATTTCTTTTCAAATATTGCCTCTTCACTCTTTTCTTTTCTTCTAGAGTCCAATTAAATATATATTAAATATTTTTTGTATATTGTATGTCTTTTATCCTTTCCTCTATTTTTTTCATCAGACATACCAACTACCTATTTGGCTTTGACAAATATGTTGTTAAGGCTTTGTCTTGAATTCTTAGTTTTAGTGTTTCAGATATTACACTTTAAGGGTGATCATAAGAGAACTAAGTATTCAAGGAAATGCTACTTCTATTCTGAAAGGCATCCAGGTCAGACTCAATTCACTGGCAGTTTGTCATGGATGGTGGAGTTATCCAGATACCCTATAAGGCAGACTTTACACAGTCAGGAAGACCTCTTTTCATAGCTAGATATTGTTTAAGACCAGATAGTAAAAGTCAATATAGAAACTTAAAGAGAAAGTTGGTTAGCTTACTAAGATAGATTCCTGCTATGGTTGGATTGTGAATGCCTCCCAAAAGTTCATGTGTTAAATGCTTGGTTCCCAAGGTGGTATTATTAAGAAGTGGAACACTTTGGGAGATAGAGTCTAGTGAGAGGTATTAGGTCATTGGGGGGAATTTTCTCAAAGGGATTTTGGGTTCTTGGCATTTTCTTCTTTTACTTAGCACCCAGTTCATGATGTTGGCAATTTTCCTCCAGCAAACAACCCACCCATGATGAACTGCCTTGTCACAGGCCCAAAGCAAATGGGGCCAATCAGTCATAACCTGCAACCTCCAAAACTGAGAGCCAAAACAATAATTTTCTGTTTATAATTTAATTATCTGTGATATTTAATTATAGTAGCAGAAATCTGACTAGCACAACTCTATACTCTCTGCTCATGTAACAGAAGCCATTATACAAAGGTAATATATTTTTCACTGGCCAGTGATATTAATCAAATAAACAATAAGAAAATAATTTTCTTGGAAAAATGAATAGACAACAATAAGAAATGATGGAAACTCATGTTTTAAAATTATATTGATTTTTAAAAATCTTTGATGGTGAATGTAAGACTGCCTTTATGTATTAGCATCTAATTAACTAATTGTTTAATGTAAGGTTAATGATATTTAAAGATATGGAAGATTTTTTTAATGCCATATATTAATGTTTGGGGTTTGGGGATTGTGTGTATGATACTTTTATACTATGAAACTTACAACTTGGGCTCTTAGAAATTTCTGAATATTTTTGCTAAAATTAAAAATTCCTTTAAAAGGGTTATAGTTAACTTTGAATTTTTGGTAACTATCACATTATTTTTCCAGGCTAGAGTTTAGCTAAGTTGGTAGAGTGATGTTCTATGCTCTCTGAAGTCCTGGGTTTGATCCCTAGCACTGCAAAAATGGGAGAAGGACCTGGCAAACCATTCTCAAAACAATCCTAAACAATCAGCCATTGAAAACCCTATGAGGATCCCTATGAATAGGACCCAACTCAACAACACCTAACAACATCACACTATTTAGATTTATATGTTGTTGTTGTTGTTAGGTGCTGTCGAGTCGGTATCCGACTCATAGTGACCCTCTGTACAACAGGGAAAACACTATTGTCAGTACTTCTCTGCTGCTCATAGGATTTTCAATGGCAGATTGATTTTTGGGAGGGGATTGCCAGGTCCTTCTCCCAATTAGATTTATATAGTCTTATGATATACTTTTGTAATCATTTCAAAACGTACCTACATATTTTGTTCAGAGACAAAATATCTATGTAGAAAGGGTTTGTAGTTTTTCTTTAGTCTCTCATGATGTTCAAATTATTTTTTACTTTCTCTGCTGAGATACTTTTTTTTTTTTTTTTTTTTTTTTTTTTTTGGGGTTTAAACCACGGGCCCTCTCTTTTCTTTTTTTTGTAGGTGTGTCCCACTTGGCTTCCGTCGACATCTTTTTTTTTTTTTTTTTTTTTTTTACTTTTTGAGACAGGGTCTCACAAAATTACGCAGACTGCCTCTGGTCTCAAACTTGCGATCCTCCTGCCTCCACCTCCCAAGCCGCTGGGATTACAGGCATGCGCCAACGTGCCTGGCTCTCTGCTGAGATACTTTCATCTTCTTCAGGAAGTAGACTTCTGAGTTTCTGTAAATATTTCTCTTCTTGAATTATACCCAATCCATGCACTCACCATTTTTCAAGGAAATTATCCTCCCTCCCAAAGCAATCCTGAAACAATCAGCCATTGATAACCCTATGAGGGTCCCAATGAGTCAGACCTGACTTGATGGCACCTAACAACAACAACAACAACAATTAAAATTAAATCTAGATATTACAGTTCAGTTTCTATTGGCAAAGTGTGCAATTGAACCAGGTGGCTAAGAGTCAATCTCAAGGACTCAGTTTCTTGAGACTTCTAATTGTAGCTGCTACTACCTAGTTAATATTTTGATGAAATAAGTGTTGAAGATTCTTTAACACTTTGTCCCAAGAATAGACAGCATATGTCATTACTGAGGCAAGGCTATCATGTATAAGTACAATTTATTTGATACTATAGAGTAATGAGGGGCTGGGATTCAGCTCAGTTGGTAGAGCGCTGTGCTGCAGTCTCTGAGGTCCCAAGTTCAATTCCCAGCACCACAAAAATGGGAGAAGGGCCTGGCAATCCACTCCCAAGGCAATCCTGAAACAGTCAGCCATTGAAAACCCTGTGAGGGTCGCTATGAGTCAGATACCGACTCGATGGCACCTAACAACAACAACAACATAGAGTAATGAAGGTAGGAAAATCCAGAGAATATCATGAGACATGATTTTAGGTATTTGACATAGAACTGTATATCATAGTTGACTTTCAGTTTGGGGGACTGTTGCATGTACAAAAATAACCTATTTGCATTTTCTATAAATACTTTGAAATAGATTTATGCATATATCCTCTCCGGGATAACAAATTACAAAGAAGGGTCTCCTCTGGGCTTATCAATTGCAGAAACCACCCATGCCATCTTCTCAAGATTTAATTAGCCCCAAGCCAGGGGGATGGTTCTAGGGCATGATTTCAGTCCCAGCTCATGCCTTCAACCTGGACATTTTTTGTAGGGTATGAATATCCTGTGGTCTTGCATTAGGGGTTGCCTACTAATGTTTTTCTTGGCTCTAAGTTTGTCTTCTTAAGGTATGTTGTTCTTAGATGCCATTGAGTCTGGTCTGACTCATAGCAACACTCATAGGGTTTTCACTGTCTGTTTCAGGATTGCTTTGGGAGTGTATGGGCACATCCTTCTGCCATTTTTGTGGTGCTGGGGATTGAACTGGGTCCTTAGAGAGTACAGAGCAGCACTCTACCAACTCAACTAAACCCCAGCCCTCTTGGGGTATAGTTGATCTTTAAATTCCTCCACCGAACTTGCTTTTAGAGTATTGTCTCCTTAAAGTGCAGAAGTGAACTGATTTTTTTTTCTCCTACTTCCCATGGCAGGGAGTATGTGGCTTACCTTGATGGAACTGGTTTCCCATCTAAAATCCTGTCTTCTCTGGCAACCACCACCAAGAATGAGCTCATGTTTCTCTTCAGACTGTCTCCTATCCACATTTGAATAGAATATAACACCTCAATGGCATTTCAGAACCGCAAATGCCAATCATAGCAGAGTTTTTAATCCTATACCAAGTCTCTATATTTTAAAAAGAAATGTTGGTTCCTATTTCACTTTTGTGTTTGCTTAAAGGAATTCTGGAGATAAATGGTATTGATAGTTGCATAATGATATGAATGTACTTAATAGCACTGGTTAAGATGGTAAATTTTGTGTTATATGCCTCTTACCACATGAAAAAAGAGACTAAGGATTTATTATTAGTAGACCTAACTTGCAAGAAATGTTAAAAGGATTTCTTCAGAGCAAAGGAAAATTATATAGGTCAGAGACTTAGATGTAGTTAAAAGAAGGGGGAACATTAGAGAAGCAATAAGTAAGGTCAGATAAAATTTTTCCCCTGGGGATCAAATCCAGGGCTTCATGCAGGTTAGGCAAGCACTCTACTACAAGCCACATTCCCAACCTCTAAAATAATATCTTTCTTTTATTTTTATTCTTAATTGAACTGAAAGGTAACAATTTGTTTGAAACAGTAATAGCAAAATTTTATTTCATGGTTAATGTATGTATGGGTGAAGTGAATAACATCATTGATACAGGGATGAAAGGCAAGAATTAGGAAGATTTTGTTATTAAGGTAATTACACGGCTCATGAAGCAGTACAATTGGTCTCTACATTTGTGGATTCCACATCTATAGATTAAGCCAATCAAAAATATTAAAAAAAACTGTGTCTTGAACATATACAGATTTTTTTGGTCATTATTCCTTGAAAGATACAGTGTAACAACTATTTATATAGCATTTGTACTTTAAATAATAGATTAATTACAACAACTAGTAAAGTATCTGGGAGAATATACATAGGTTATATGAAAATTCTGTACTATTTTATGTAAGGGATTTGAGTATCTCTGGATCTTGGTATCCATGGGAAGTCTGGAACTAATTCTCTATGGATACTTGATTGTGTTATTTGAAAGTGAACTTCCTGCAAATATTAACAGACTTGGCCCAACTCCCTCAATAATTTAAATATCAATGGCCTAAATTTTACACAAAGTAAAATAGATTATCTGAATGGATCAAAAATAAGATGCAATTGCATATTATCTATTAGAATCCCATGTAATTTTAGGTATACAATACACTATTAGATTCAGTTACCACATTATACATCAGATCCCTAGAATTTATTCATCCTGCAAAAATGAAACTTTTCACCCTTTGAATAATATCCCTCATTGCTCCTACATCACAGACCCTGGAATCCACCATTGTACTTTGTAATCTTTATGAGTTTGAGTTTTGAGATTCCATACAAAAGTTGACAGTATTTATTTTTGTGTTTGGCTAGTTAGCATAGTTTCTTCCAAGTTCATCCTTATTATTCCAAATGGCACAGTTTCCTTGTTTTTTAAGATTGAATAAGTGTGTGTGTGTGTGTGTGTGTGTGTGTGTGTGTATCACATTTTTAAATCAAGTCTTTGTTCAATGGAAACTTGGAATGTTTCCATTTCTTGGCTATCATGAATAATGCTGCAACGAACATGGAAGTGCACACATTTTGTGACCCTGGTTTAATTTCCTTGGGATATACATGTAGAATTTGTATCATTATATGGTAATTCTATTTCTAATTTTTTTTCAGTATTGAGAGTTTGAACTTAGAACTTAGGCTTTGTGTATGCTAGGCAAGTGCTTTACCACCGAGATGAATGCTTAGTCCCCTTTTTTATTCTTTTATTTTGAGACATGGTTTTGTTAATTCACACAAGCTGCCTCTGGCTTTGAACTCATGTTTCTCCTCCCTCCGCCACCCTTAGTCCCTGAGATTACAGGTGTGGACTATGGCACCTGGCTATGTTTTTAATTTTTTTGAGGAACTTCTCATACTATTTTCTATGAAAGCTGTACAAATTTATATTCCATCAATAGTGTGCAAGTGTTCCTTTTTCCACATCCTCACTAATACTTTTTATCATTTGTCTTTTGCTCATAGCCATTCTAGCAGGTGTGAGGTGATATTTCATTAAGTTTTTAATTTTTATTCCTTTTATGATTAGTTATGTTGACTATTTTCTCACAAACCTGTTGGCTATTTGAATTTCTTTTTTGAGAAATGTCTATTGATATCATTTTTCATTTTTAGTTCAGTCATTTGTGTTTCTGCTATTGAGTTATGTGAGTTCTTTATGCATTTTGGATCTTAATCCACTATGAGATGTGTGGTTTCCAAGCGTATTTTCCCACTGTGCAGGTTGTTGCTTCATACTGTTGATTATATCCCTTGCTGTATGTAGCCTTCTAGTTTGACACAATCTCAATCATCTATTTTTGTTTTGTTGCCTGTGATTTGGGGGTCATATCCAAAAAATTATAGTTCACACCAGTGTCACCAGTTCTGGTGTTCACACCAGAACAAGAAATTTTTCCCCATTCTTCTTCTAGGAGTTGAATTGTTTCACATCCTATGTGTGAGTCTTTAGCATGTGGATATCCAGTTTTTACAACATGATGTATTGAATACTATCTTTCCACCTTGTATGATCTTGGCATCTTTATCAAAGATCAATTCACCACGATAATTGACTGGATTTATTTCTGGGTTTTCTGTTCTGTTCCTTTGATCTGTGTGTCTGTTTTATGTCAGTACCAAACTGTTTTGATTACAATGCCTTCATATTGTACTTGGAAATCAAGTAGAGTGATGCCTTCAGTTTTGTTCTTCCTTCTTGTTCAAGATGGATTTTAGCACTCATACCTTTTGTGGTTCCATACAAATTGAAGGATTTTTTCTACTTTTGTGAAATATGCCACTGGAATTTTGATGGAGACTTTATTGTGTCTGTAGAGGCTTTGGGTAGTATGAAGATTTTAACAATATTAATTCTTCCAGCTGATGAACATGGGGTATCTTTCCATTTATTTTTGTCTCTTCAATTTCTATCATTAGTATTTTCCAAATTTCAGATAGATTTTTCACCTTCTTGGTTAAATTCATTCTGAAGTATTTATTTTTGATGTGATTTTGTATACCTCTAATTTTTCTTATCTCAGGATATTAAAAAATTTCACATTTCTTCTATGACATTTTGTTTATTCATTAGTATGTTGCTTAACTTCCATATATTTGTGAATTTTTCAGTTTTTCTCATTGTTTTTTTTTTGCTTCCTACAATGATGACCAGCAAACACACTTGATGTGATTTAAATCTTCTTAAATTTGTTAAGACTTATTTTGTAGGCCAACATATGTTCTATGTTTTGTGTGAATTTGAGACAAGTATATATTCACCTCTTTTGGGGAAGAATGTTCTATATATGTCTGTTAGTTTTATATGGTTTATAGTGTTACTCAGGTCCCATGGTTCCTTATTGGTTTTCTATCTGGATGATCTGTTCATTTTTGAAAGTTGGAATTGGAGGCCATGGATATTAAGAGATTGCCATGTGTCTGTTAGTTTGCTATACTGTGGGGGACTACATGTTGCTGTGATGTTGAAAGCTATATCACCAGTATTATAGATACCAGCAGGATCACCCATAGTGGACAGATTTCAGCTGAGCTTTCACACTAAGGTAGACTAGGGAAAAGGACATGGCTAACCTACTCCCAAAACATTAGCCATTGAAAACCCTATGAGTAGCAGAGAAACATTGTCAGATATAGTCCTGGAAAATGAGTTCCCCAGGTTGGAAACACTCAAAAGAATCTTGTTAGATGAATGACATTTTCACTGAAAATACATTTATTCACCAAAATAAACAATGATTATACACATGGAAGTCACACAAGAACCAAATTGGCTATATTTGTGGAAAAAGACAATGGAAAACTCAGTATCAAAAGTGAGAAAAAGAGCAGGTGCTTATTGTGGCTCAGACCATCAACTGCTCATATTCAGGTTCAAACTAAAATGGAAGAATACTAGAACAAGTGTACCAGAACCAAGATATGACCTTCAGTATATCACACCTGAGTTCAGAGACCACCTCAAGAACAGATATAATGTGTTAGACACTAATGATCAAAGACTAGATGAGTTGTGGCATGACATCAAAGACATCATTCATGAGGAAACCAAATGGTAATTAAAAAGACAGGAAAAAAAGAAAAGACCAAATTACATGTCAAAAGAGACTCTGAAACTTGCCATTGAATGTCCAGCAGCTAATGTAAAAGGAAAACATGGCAATGTTAAGTAAACAGGAAGTCAAATCAAATATTATAATAAATAATAAAATATTATTTATTAATAAAATAAAAATTAATAAAATAAAAGTCAAATATTATAACGATATGTGCAAAGAGCTGGAGATAGAAAACCAAAAGGGAAGAATTCTTTGTTTTTCTCACCCTAAAGGAACTGAAGAAAAATGTCAAGCCTCAAGTGGCAATAGTGAAGAATTCTACAGAGAAAATGTTAAATGATGCAGGAAACCTCAAAGGGAGATGAAAGGAATACACAGAGTTATTATACCAAAAGAATTGATAGATGAACAACCATTTCAAGAGGTTGCATATGATCAGAAACCAGAGGTACTAAAGGAAAAAGTGGAAGCTTCCTTGAAGGAATTGGCAAAACACAAGGTTCCAGAATTGATGAAACACCAATAGAGATATTTGAACAAACAGATGTAGCTCTGGAGGTGGTAACTTATTTTTGCCAAGAGATTTAGAAAACAGCTACCTGGTCAACTGACTGGAAGATATCCATATTTGTGTCTTGTCCCAAGAAAGGAGATCTAACTAAAAGTGGAAACTATTGGATAATAACATTAATTTCACACACAAGCAAAATTTTGCTAAAGATTATTCAAAAGAGACTGCAGCACTAAAGACAGGGAACTGCCAGAAAATCAAGCTGGATCTGGAAGAGGGCATGGAACCAGGGACATTGTTGCTGATGTCAGATGGATGTTAGCAGAAAGCAGAGAATACTAAAAGATGTCTGTCTATATTATATTGATAGTACAAAGGCATTTGACTGTGTGGATTATAACAAATAATGGATAATATTGTGAAAAAGAGAATGCCAGGGCACTTAATTGTACTCATGAGAAATCTGTACATGGACCAGGAGGCAATCACTAAAACAGAATAAGGAAACACTGCCTGACTCAAAGTTGAGAAAGTGTGCATCAGTGCTGTATCCTTTCACTGTACCTCTTTAATCTCTATGCTGAGCAACTAAACTGAGATGCTGGATTTTATGAAGAAGAACTTGGCATCATTATTGGAGGAAGACTCATTAACAACCTGAACTGTTCATATGACACAACTCTTTGCTGAAAGTAGAGAGGATTTGAAACATTTCCTGATGGTGATCAAAGAACCCAGCCTTCAGTATGGATTGTAACTCAACACCAACAAAATAAAAATCCATATAACTGGGTCAGTATGAAACTTCATGATAAATGGGGAATAGATTGAGGTTGTTAAAGATTTTACTTTACTTGATTCTACAATCAACACCATTGGAAGTAGCAGTCAAGAAATCAAAAGATGCAGTGCATTAGAGAAAGCTGTTCCAAAATACCTCTTTAAAGGGTTGAATAGTAAAGATGTCACATTGAAGGCAAAAGTGCACCTGACTCATGCCGTGGTATTTTCAGTTGCATGATATGGTTGTGAAGGAGTATGTTGACTAAAGAAGATAGGAGAATTTATGCTTTTGAATTACAGTGCTGAGGATGAATACTGAGTGTATCATGGACTGTCAAAAGAACCAATACATGTGTCCTAGAAGAAGAAGTGCAACCAACGTGTTCCTTGTAAGCTAGGATGGCTCGACTGCATCTTTTATATTTTGGACATGTTGTCAGGAGGGACCAATCCCTGGGGAAGGACATAATATTTGGGAGGGTGGTAGGTCAACTAAAAAAACAGAAGACCCTCAAGTAGATGGTTTTACACAGTGACTGCAATAATAGGCTTAAAAATAGAAAAGATTGTGTGCTGTCACAGAATTGGTGTGTGGTTCATTCTGTTGTATATACGGTCAGTATAAGTTGGTCCTGACTCAACAACACTGCACAACAACAAGTATTAATAGAAACATGGACAGCATTTTGTTCTTTAGAGGGAAACATGGTTTTCTTTAGATGTTAGTATTTGCTTTATTTGTTTAGGTGCTCTGAGGATAGGTGTATATGTATTTACAATTTTTGTATCCTGATGAATTGTTCCTTTTATCATTATATAATGAGCTGCTTGTCTCTTATGACTATTTTAATTCAGAGTCTAATTTAGCTTTTGTAAACTCATTCACCTAATTTATTTTGGTTACTGATGGTGTAGTTAGGTGCCATAAAGTTGCTTCTGACTCATAGCAACTGTATGTTCAACAGAATGAAGCATTCCCCAACATTGTACCATCCTCAGCATTATGTCAGTGCTTCTCTGCTATTCATCAGGCTTTCAATTGTGAGATTGTATGAGATCAATTGAGATTGTATGGGGAAGGGGCTGCCAGGTCCTTGTCTTGTATTCACAGCAACCCTTATAGGGTTTTCAATGGCTGATTGTTTCAGGATTGTTTTGGGATAGGACTGCCCCAGCCTTTTCCCATTTTTAAAGTCCTTGGGATTGAACCTGAGTTCTCATAATGTGCAGAGCAACACTCTACCAGCTGAGCTAAACATTTACTATTTGCATGTTGAATCTTTTCTCATCTGTTTACTTTCTACCTATATGTGTCCTTTAAGCAAAAATAAGTGTCTTATTGGTAATACATATTTGCAATTTGTTTGTAAAATTTATTTAGACATGTTTTTTACTGTATATTTTTTGACTAGAGATTCTAACCCATTTATATTTAATATAATTATTGATATGCTAGTGCTTACTATTAACATTTGGTTATTTATTTTGTGACTGTTTTGTAATTCTTTTGTTCTTGTCCTCTTTTCCTACTGTATTGCCATGTAATTTTGTGATTATTTTTATAGTATGTTTCTATCTCTCTTTGTGGGTCTACCAGAGATTATTTTTTTATGTTATCATAAGGTTTATATAAAGTATAGTTGTAAAGGTCTATTTTAAACTGATAGTAATTCAACTTTAATCATATACAAAAGTTCTACAACCTTATTTTTGCCCCCTCACTTTTTTGTTTTTGTGGTACTGGGGGTTGAACCCAGGGCCTCCCGCTTGCATGCTCTGCAAGTGCTGGACCACTGAACTGCACCCTCAGCCCATTTTTTTACTTTTTTAGACAGGGTCTTGCTAAGTTATGCAGACTGCCTCTGGTCTCGAACTTGCAATCCTCCTGCCTCCACCTCCCGAGCTGCTGGGATTCAGGTGTGCACCACCACACCTGGCTGCCCCCTCACTTTTTATGTCATTGATATCACATCTTACAATTTTCATATTTTGTGCCCACTAAATATTTACTGGTGTAATTATTTCAATAGTTTTATCTTTTGTCATTTATACTAGAGTTCACTGTGATTTATTCACCATTATGCGTTTTTTTCTTTTTTTCTGTAGTGGTCGTTGAACCCAGGGCCTCATGCTTGCATGCTTTGCAAGTTCTGAACCACTGAGTTGCATGCCCAGCGCATTTTTCAAAAAATTTTGAGACAGGCCTCACTAAATTACATAGACTACCTCTGATCTCGATCTTGCAATCCTCCTGCCTCCACCTCCCGAGTTGCTAGGATTACAGGTATGTGCCACCACGCCCAGTATTGTTAGAGTATTCTTAATTTGACTATGACTTATATTTGACAGGCTGTTTTATATATTTATATATATTCATGTTACTAATTATCATTCTTTCATTTCAACTGGAATTTTTTTTAGCATTTCACATAGAGCAAAAGAAATGGTGATAAGTTCCCTTAGCTTTATTTGTCTGTTAACATCCTATCACTCCTTAATTTCTGAAGGACATCCTTCTTCTCCCATTTTAGCACTTCAAGTATATCATCCTTGTGTACATAAAGGGACAAGACAACCTTCTATAGACTTATGATTAGGTATCAGTCTTTTAGAGACTATGAGCTGTGAACTTCACAAGTGCTGTTTCTTTTTTCTCCTTACTAAGTGGCACAGGATGACTACAGGCTACTGTAATTGAGTAAATCTCTAACCTCATGTGGGAATCTAGAGCAGATGGTGTTGGGCATTTTATTCCTTCCAGGTGGGATTAGGCTGTGATTAAATCCTACTCTGTTATGTTCTGGTAGAATAGTCTCTTGAAGGCAGGTCTTGTTAAAAAGACTGCTGTGGTGCATTTTCAACTAGTATCTTCTTCCCTCCACAGGGGATTTTTCTCTGATTTTCACTGGAGAACTTGGTAGTTTTCATCTTTCCCACTGGTTGACACTGAGATTCTGACAATTCATCAATGACAGCTCAGGTTTTCATACTCTGGTTTCCATGAATGTGGGTTTCTGCTCTGGTAAGTTGTCATTCTCTGTATTCACCTTTCTGTCTCTCCAGTGTTGAGTGTAGTTCTTTGAACTATGACCTCTCTTTTCTGACATATCTAAGAGAAGTTATTTATATTTTAAGATTGTTTAGCTTTTTACTTGTTAGAATGGAATGTTGATTTCTGTGCTTCTATGTGATAGATTGGAAACCAGAAGTCTTGTCAGTATTTTAAACTCTAGTTTTGGACTGAGATTTCCCAGAGAGAGCTCTCCCAATCTCTAGTTTGGAATGTAGAAGCCTGTTGCTCAAGATTTTGGGAGCTGAGTAGTGACTGAAAAGTCATAGAATGTAGTATGCATTTTCACTCAATTTTCCTGCTTTCATACCAAATGGGCCAAATAATGGAGTAGTAGGGGTAGTTGGCTTCTGACTAGGTAAGACTATTCTGATGCCTCTTACACAGGTGCTAAGTCAGGATTCCCTACTTTAATCACTATTCCTTCATTCCAATTTCTGCAGGTTCTTGATGCCTCCATTACTTGAGCTTCTGAAAATTTTCCAGTGTGAATCAGGTTCGGTCTTGATTTATTTCCCTCCTGGTAATTGTTTACCACTCAGTTTTCTCATATTTTCTCAACTATCTGCTTTCTAGCTTTAAAAATTTTGTACTTACAATTTCCTTTCCTATTTTCTCCAATCTTCTGGGCTTATGCTTTAAAACTCCTTTATTGTGATTTTAATGGGGCTTAGAGAAGTAGTGAAAGTTAAACTCATTTTTAATCTTCTGTCTTTACTTGGAAGGTTATTTCAAATTATGTCTTAATAATTTAACCATTACAATCAATAGCTTACATGTCTTATGGGAATATTCCAGGAATCCTATAGCAAGAACTGGTAGAAGCTAATATGATTAAAAAGAGTAATGAGTATAATTTTATGTGGATATGGCTTGTTTTAAAGATTGTCTAAGTTTGAGGTGCCCAGCAAAAATGTTTTTGTTAATTTAAGGTTATCATTATAAAGAAGATGTGTCATCAATTTGATGTCCCCTTAAACATTTTCTATTGAAATAAATCTTTCATTTGTTCATCAAATGTTTACTGTTCTCCTATAAGTCCAGTTTAGTGTAAGGACTGAGGCATAGAAATTAAGAGTAGTTCACATATCAAACATATTAAAGACACCTAAATGCAGTTACAATACACTAACTGAAAATTGTTTCCTTCATTTCCCTAGGCTGTAGGTTTCTGAAATTCTTAATCTCCTGTAGGTTACTAAATTCTTAATCTCCACTCTATGTTTTATTTCTTGTGCACACTGCTCTTTATTCCCTTACATTGCTTGTTGGATATGACCCTAATTAGATTCCTTCACTCTCAAGACAATTTTCAAAAAAAAAAAAAAAGACTTTTTGTTTAGCACATCTTACTGAATATTTGTTACTCAAGAGGGAGATTAACATGTAATGCAGTATAGCATGGCAGACATCTCAAATTTATGTTAGATTTTCTGTCTCTTAACTTTCCTCTGCCATTTCAAACAATATGAACATCTCACTGATTGTTCTACCTCATTGATCACTGGACTTTAGTTGTACTGTAGGACATGTCTCTCTGTCTCTTTATCTGTCTCTTCAAATACCTGCTACTTTTACAATTTAGAACAAATTGATTTTCTTCAGCAAATTCTAGTCAGTCAGGGTAGGGTTTGGTCACTAGTTTAACAAAATTAGCATTTTGTATTTACATCAGAGATTGCTGTGGATTCACAGAGAGACTGTCTTCATACAGTCATTCATGGTGCCATTTTTCCTTTATGTGGTGGCTCTATCATCTCCTTGGACAAAGGAAAGAAATAACTTGGAGGGTGTCTTGGGAAATTTTAAGACTAAATCTGGAAGTATAACTTACCTCTTCCTCCCCTCTTCTGTTGTCTAGTGCTCTTTTACATGTCCCCACTAACTGGCAAAAGAGGTTATATGCATTCTATGCACTGTTGTTTGATTGTTGGTTGTTAGGTGCTGTAGAGTCATGTCCAACTCATAGTGACTCTCATAGAGTTTTCAATGGCTGATTGTTTTGGGATTGCCTTGGGAGTGGATTTCTATGTCCTTCTTCTGTTTTTACAGTGCTGAGAATTTAACCGGGGATGTCAGAGAGTGCAGAGCAGCCCTCTACCAATTGAGCTAAATCCCAGCCACAGTATATGCTTAGGGTAAATAAAATGTGTTTTGATGAATGTATATGATTATTTCTGCCAAACTTTAAAAGTATTATGTTGTTCTGCTAAATCCTGATGGCTCTCCACTTTTCACTAGCATTTTAGTAGAAAATTCTTTCTCAGATATGAACTCATCATTTTAAGCAATCTTCATATCAGGTATGATAATTCCAAATCTCTTGGAAAGGAAAAGAATCCCCATCAATTTTATTCCTTTGTTTTATTTTCTGTTTGTTTTAGTGTCTTAAATTGCTCTATCAATTGTATCTATATTGGCTAAATTCATATATGATGCATACATACTTTGGTGTTTAAAATGTTTTATTGATAGTTGTAGATGATTTTTTGTGGATTGATGCTGTCTATTGAATATTTACATATCAACTGCATTTATTTCTGGTTTTTAGATAACAGGCTTAATGTCAATATCTCCGAAGCTTTTGGATTGTAGCTGAAAATTTGTCCTAACACTGTACAAAGGCCTACTTTCTTTCATTGTCCCCTAAGGATTTCCTATTTACTCATTTCAGCTTGTCAGCTACTTTGTAAACTTTTATTTCTTATCTGTTTCAAAGTTATTCCCTTTAGCTACCTTGATTTCTTGCTCCTTTAAATTTTTTTTTAACTTTGATTGCTCCCCATGTTTCCATAATCAACTGGGTGGTTGCTTTTCAGTACTTATATGTTTAATCTCCCAAAGTGAAAGGAGTTAATGAGTACTTCAATTATGTTTGTTTGCTCCCCAATTTCCTGACCTTCCCATTAATTTGATCCCCAATATGTTATACATCTTATGATTGTATTTTGCAGAGTTTTGCTTTCAGAGTTTTAGTATGTGAATCAACTTGACTTTGGATTCTCCTTTTATTTTTTATTTTGTGGCAATCTTTATCAAGCATTTTTGGCATGATGTAATGCTATACAGCCTGCAGCTGTAGCCCTGTGGAATCCGATCCCGTCAGATCTTGGAAGCTAAGCAGGGTCAGGCCTGGTTAGTACCTGGATGGGAGACCGCCTGGGAACACCAGAAGCTGTAGGCTTGGGAGAAGGACCTGGCAACTCCCTCCCACAAATCAATCTGCCATTGAAAACCCTATGCACAGGAGAGAAGCACTGACAATAGTGTTTCCCCTGTTGTACAGAGGGTCGCTATGAGTCAGATACCGACTCGACGGCACCTAACAACAACAACAATGCTATACAAGTGAAAATTGTTCAAGCTGAGTTCACGGTAATGTTTTCTATGGCTATGATATGTGTCAAAGAGTAATAATTCAAATAATGTAGGAGAAGCAATAAAACATTTTGCTCAAAATTGAGGTTTTTATGAAATATCTCTCAAGTGCTCCTCTTTTAATGCACACATTAGTTTAGAGGCTAGCACAGAGTCTGTTGCCTTTTCTGGTGAGACTGTCTGTTCTGTAAGATAATGGATGAATTTTGAAGCATTACCACAGCAATTAGATGATCCAAACTTTTTTGTGAGTTAGGGGGGATTTTTTTTTTTTTTTGGTGGTGGTACTGGGATTGAACCCAGGCCTCAAGCATGCTTTGCAAGTGCTCTACCACTGAGCTGCTCCCCCAGAACAAGGGAGTGGATTTTTTAAAATATTTGTTCTGGTGATGGTTATCATTGTTGAAGAACTCTTTGAAGGGTAGGGAGGGAGAACTGTCTCTTGCTCAGTGGGTTTGATAGAGTAGCTAACACTTTTGTCTCCCTGATAGTAAAAAGAATATAACCTTCCCCTTCCTCCATGTTCTAGGGACTTCCTTTTACCTCACCTCCACCTCAGGAATGAGTGCTGATCACATTGTCAAGGCACGGCCAGTTAGTTTAAGCATTCTAATTGGCTTCTGAGAGTTTGTCCATGTTTGATGGAACTTTCTGGAAAATGTACTTTCTTTCCCATCCCCTCTGCCTGAGTTGCTCTAGGGATCAGGTATGTCTTAGTGGCCAGGAGGTCTTGTGGTCATCACATGGAGAGAGCTCTGACCAAGGGAAAACCAGAATAAGGAAAGCAGAGTCAAGAGGGAGAGACAGGCAGTTGCTCAGTGGCATTGAAACATTGGATCTCATTATCACAAGTTACTTCTTAGATTTTTGTTGTTGTTGTTAGGTGCCGTTGAGTCGGTATCCGACTCATAGTGACACTCATAGGGTTTTCAATGGCTGACTGTTTCGGGATTGCCTTGGGAGTGGATTGCCAGGCCCTTCTCCCAATTTTGTGGTGCTGGGAATTGAACTCGGGACCTCAGAGACTGCAGCACAGCACTCTACCAACTGAGCTAAATCCCAACCCTAGATTTCTTAGGAATATAATTTATTAAGCTATACTTTTTATTTAAGCTAGTTTTGATTGAGTTTCTTTCACCAACAATTGAAAGTGTCCCAAGTAAACCACTTGACTCTATAAGATCACATACACACACACACACACACACACACTGAGAGTGCTAAAAATGTATACATCTTTTAAAAGATGTTATCTATGTGTTACTTTTCAAAGTGAATCCTGGTAGCAATGTGTAGTATGACATGCTCAAAAGATGGTATTAATCAAGTGAATGCAAGCATGCAACAGGCAGGGCAGTCAAAGAAAAATGATGGCAGCGTGGTTGATATTCAAGGAGCACAGACCATTCTGAAGTGGTATGTAACAGAACCTCCAACATGCTAACAATCATGTGCATTTGTGATAAGTTTGAGAGACACTGTACTGTGTGAGATGTGCACAAAGAAGGATCTAGGAGACCTCACACAGCAACATGTCCTACTGCTTCTACTATGATAACTGCTTTGAGCACCTGTTGTAATTGCAGAAGTCAAGTGTGACTTGTATTTATCTCTTTTATTGGTATATTAAGTATGGTAATTTTAATACAAAATTTCATCTCTTAAAATATGTATTTTTGGCACCCTCTGTATACATAAGCAAACACACAGAGTATCATCAAAAAAAATATCAGTTTTAGGAGCATGCTATGGTTTCATTATGGTTTAAATGTATCCCCCAAAACTTAATGTATTAGCAGCTTGATCCACAGTGTGGCAGTGTGGGAGATGTGGAAACTTTTAGGGAGAGGTTCTTAATCAATTGGGGGCATAATCTCGGAAGGGATTGTTGGACTGCAGCCCTTCTGGCTTCCTGTTTTAAGGTGTGATGTCTTCCTCATGCATGCACTCCTGCTATGATGTGATGTAGCTTCATGGGCCCTCACCACAACTGAGCTGATGGCACTGCCATGCTCTTGAATCTCCTGAAATGTGGGCTAATAGACATTTCTTCTTCATAAAATTAGCTTAAATCAGGTATTTTGCTATAGTAATTCAATACTATATAATACAAAGGACAACATAAGGCCTCTCCTATATTACATATCCCTATCTCTGTCATATGTAACAGTGACTGGCACATAAACATGCATTATATTTCTCTCCAGTTTGGTCTTGAGGTCTCTCTCTGGAGAATAACTGTAAATTATACCTCTGCCCTGACAGATACCAGGGGATATGGTTGTGCATGTTTATACTGTTCTTTTCATCAAAGAGAACAGACTAATGCCTAAGTGCTGAACCCTGTGTCCTTCTCACAGAAATATGTGAAATAACAGAAACAGTTTATTACTCACAGATCTATGAGCAGTGATTCCTAACAGTTTTGGCACCATTTTTTGGTATCGTGGAAGATAATTTTTCCACAGACTGGCGGAGATTCAAGAATGGGTGTTGGGGAATGGTTTGGGGATGATTCAAGCAATGAGGACCTGCTATAAATACAGATGAAGCTTCAGTAGCTGGCTGCCACTCACTTCCTTCTGTCCAGCCTGTTTCTTAGTAGCCCACTGACAAGTACTATATGTGGCTCTGGATGTGGGGACCCCTGCATGAGAGAAGAGGTCACCAATGACGGTCCATGGAAAACACACGGGGATGATGTGTTCAGTCAGCAAGTAGGGAACCAAGAAAGATGGACTTATGGGGTGAAGTCTTTATTGGGGTCCAAGGCATCACACAAGCAGGTTCCCCATGGGAAGTTCTAATTGGTGGCTTTAGAATGAACAGGCACAGGTTCTGCAGGGTAATGCTGACTGAGACTGGTCACTGTGGTGTGTTTGCACAGTCCATGCAAGGTATGAAGTTCAATGAGGTGAATGAGATAGGTTGTACATACATGTGGTTTAGTGAAGTGGTCATTAGGAGGTATTTGTATAAGGCATATGTCTATATGGACCGCACTGAGGAACTGGAAGGAGGCAAAGAACTAGAAATTGTGTCAACAGTGACTATATCCTGATTCTGGTATGAGAAAGTTAAGCTTAGATTCAGAGTGGATGCCAAGCCAACCTAAAATCCTTCCCTCCTTCCTCTCTCTCTCTCTCTCTCTCTCTCTCTCTCTCTCTCTCTCTCTTTCTTTCTTTCTTGCCCTGGAGTTAAACTCACAGTCTTGACCATGCTAGGCAAGAATTCCACCACTGAGCTGACCTCCCAACTCCCTTCATATTTTACTTTTATTTTGAGACAAAGTTTTGAAAAATTGTACAGGCTGTCTCTGGTCTCAAACTAGCTATCCTCCTGTCTCAGCCTCCAGAGTTGATGGGATTACAGGAATGTACCACCACACCCGGCTCCAACACAAAATTTTAATAATTTACTACAATATGCTTAATAAATATTAAGTGACTAATTTCATTAATTCAATTAAATTTGACAAAATAGTTCAGTTTATTAGCAATGATTTTGCACAAAGACCTACCAGGATATAGTAAGGTGATAAAATGAATAAGATGGGCAGAGACTTTGTTCTGTAATTACTGAGGTTGTGCAAGCAATGAGGTATACAATAGATTAAGGTAAAATAAGAGAAGTGGCTAAAGGAAGTGAAAGTTGTGTGTAAATCCTCACAGGGATCTAGAATTGGAGAACTGGGGTTTGAATCAGTCCTATCTTATGTTAACTGTTTGATTTTGAATACATTACTTACATCCAGTTTTCTTATCTGTAAAGTGGAGATAAATCTTATATTTGCTGACTTGCCATGAAGATAAATCAAGATATTCTAATATGTTTGAAGTGCTAAGATAGTGAAGTGCTCAATATCTGTTAGTTATTTTCATTTCAGGAGCAGAGATACTTGGAACATTTTTTAAATAGTGAAGAAGAGAGAATTAGAGGTGATGTCACCTTAGATGCTGACTACTTATCAGATTAAAGGTCAGTAACACCAGGAGAAGAATCCCTACAAATATATTTTGAAATACAAAATGATGCCAAAATATCTTAATTTAGTGTTACATGGGTAATATTTATACAATGGCAGATTTATTCTAGGGATTAAGTTAAGATATGCATCTTTGGTAAACAGGAGAAATAACGACCTCTGTATTAACATTTTAACATTTTAAATAAAAGATGTAGCATTTTAAACTTTGAGCATATAATTATGTTAGATTTTTTACTAGATATTCTATAGGAAGAAGAAAAAAGGGATTAAAATAGTGTGTTTAATTACCTGCTATGAGGTAGACATACAGAAGATTAAGTATTACATAGCTAAATGGAGATGAACTTCTGGATTCATTACCATACAATGTATAAAGCTCATAAAATTTGATGAAATTTTGTAAAGTCCCATTCAAGAATAAATGGCCTTCTACTGCATGAAATGATTTTTGTAATTACTTTTTAAAAAAACTTTAGTCTTTAGCTCAGTGTAAAGTGGCAGTTTCCCATGGGTCTCTCGGTACAAAGGAAAATGGAGTCTCATTTATGGAGGAAAAGTAGCTTTCTACATGTTTAATATTGCTCTATTAAACATTTCAAAAGCGTGGGGGTATTTTTACTTGACTCAAGGGTTTAAGAAAGAAAATAGAAGATAGTAGATGAAAAAACATGGGTTTTGGGAATTTTAAAAAGTAGGCTAAAATCATATGACCTTGGGCAAAGTAGACTACAACATTAACTTCGTAGTGTTTTGTGAAGATTAAAAAATCATATTTGCAGAGTGATAGTCTTTTTAGGAGGCTAGGATTTAGATCAGTTGGTAGAGTGCTGCTCTGTAGCCTGTGAGGTCCTGAGTTCAATTCCTAGCACCCCCAAAATGGGAGAAGAATGTGGCAATCCACTCCTGAGGCAATCTGGGAACAGTTAGCCATTGAAAACCCTATAAGGGTTGCTTTGAGTCGGACATTACTCGAGGGCACCTAACAACAACACAACTCTTTTTAGCATATAGTAGACAATTAATGTATAGTATCTGTTCTTTTTGTAAATTGTATATTATCTCTAGTTATTAATAATAAAATATATCAAGTGGGTTCTATTTCAGATTCTATACAGTAATGGGAATTAGTATAAACATGTCAAAATACAAAGAAAAGAGTGGACTACTGATGGAAATCCTAAGGCATAAAGATGTGAATAAATAAAACTACAGGCACAAACTGCCTGCAGTTGTACCACTATGGTGACCAATCCCATCAGATCTCAAAAGCTAAGCAGTGTTGGACCTGGTTAGTACTGGAATGGGAGACCACCTGGGAACACCAGGTGCTGCAGGCTTGGGAGAAGTACCCAGCAACCCACTCTCAAAAATCAGCCATTGAAGACCTTATGAATAGCAGAGAAGCACTGACAATAGTCTTTCATCTGTGGTATGTAGGGTTACTATGAGTTGGACACCAACTGGACTGGCACCTATCAACAGACATAAAATATTAAGTAGGAACTTGCAAGATGTTGGTACATGACAATTAAATCTTAGTTGGTTGTTGCCCCAGTCTGGTCCAATGATAAATTGATGGAAATCTAGATAGAGATCAATGATGAAGCAGCCATGCCACACACTCTTCTCAGCTCAGCATATAAAGTAAGCATGAGTCTGGTTTCTACCAAGTACTGGAGTTCTCAGTCTTAGCATTCTCTTTCCTACTTTCCTGCCCTTGTTTCTGCAATCACCCCTGGCTTCCTGTCCCAACTCATCCAATTTTCCTTTCTTATTAGTTTGCTGAAAAGTCCTCTTATCTTTACAGAGCTCACTCCTTAGGGGCATTCTCATTCTACCTCACACTGTGGAAGGACACAGCCTTCCTTAAGGATGACAAAATACATATTGGCTTGTCAAATGAAGTTGCTTTCTGGCTTTACAGAGCTTTTATTCTTTTAGATTTAAACTGATCAAATCCCTAGATTTACATTGCACCTGTGTAATTTTATCCACCGATCAAGGTTCTTATTTCTCTCTCACCCTTTTAATTTTTGAGAAGGGACTCTATTGCTTTTTAAATAATCTATTTACAACAACTTAAAACTTCATTTAATTTAGACAGATGTGTTTATTCCTCTTTATTCTCTCCCTTTTCCTTAGAAGGAATGTTAAAAAGCAATCTAGCCTGTGAAAAAGATAAATAAAAGCTGCAATGGTTTAGGAGTGAGTGGATCCAGACCTCCATCTGCCCTTACACTCCTATCATCTCTGCTCCTGCAGTGCTTCTGAGGAATTTCAGGTCTGGGGAAACATGTTTGAAAACTTCTGGATTAGTGAAAAGAGAACTGGAAATTGGAAGACTTGAATGTTACTGTTCTAACATCAAATCTGTGTGTGTCACTGAGAGGGTTAATTGCTTCATCTGTAAAACAAGTGGTTTAGAACAGTGGTTCACAAGTTTGGCTAGGTATTAGAATCACCTGGGGAGCTTTTAAAAAATCTTATGATGTAGGCCTCACTCCACAACCAATTAAATTAGAATCTCTGGGGTGTGACCCAGACAACAGTATTTTTTAAGGCTCCCTCAAGTGTTTCCAATGTGCAACCAAGTTAAAAAACCTGCAAAGAATTTTTAGCACTAATATTCTGCAAGTTCATGGGCCTATCCAGCTTATTTTGGCAGATGCAATTAAATACACAGAATCTACAGTTATTTGTAGATAGTATTCAGTGACAGTAGAACATGAAGATGAATATAAAGATTGGAGCTAAAAAATTTAAAAAATTATTTTGGTTGCTTAGTGTTTTGGGCAAAACATTTTGTTGTACCTCTGATGGAATAATTTTAACTTCCTATAAAATGAGGTGGGCTGGGGTTCAGTTCAGTTGGTAGAGTGCTGCTCTGTACTCTCTGAGGTCCTGGGTTCAATCCCTAGCATCACAAAAATGGGAGAAGGATGTGGCAATCCACTCCTGAAGCAATCCTGAAATAATCAGCTATTGAAAACCCTATGAATAGGAGGGAAGCACTGATACAGTGCTGGGCATGGTACACTGTTAGGGAGTATGTCATTCTGTTGTAGATGAGGTCTCTATGAGTCAGACTCAACTCAAGGGCATCTAATAACAACATAAAATGTGGCACTCAACTCAGAAATCCTATTTAAATTCAATATTATTATTATTAGTATTTTAATTATACTTATTGGAGGGATACAGAGTAATAATTTAGTTGATATATCCATAGTGCAACTATCAAATTAGGATTGCTTACACTACCATTTCCTTAAACATTTTACAGAAAAAATAAAGTAACAAAATTTTGACTAACATGTAATAACAGCTTTATGCAACCATGGATTATACTGATTTTTAAAAATATTTTCATAGAGTTGCATCTTTTATCACTCACTCTCTTTATCCCTCTATGTAATTTCCTCTCCCCCTCCTCCCTTCCCCATAGTCCACTCCTTCCCACTAGTCCCCTCCTCCATCATATTGGGTCCACTTTTATTTTCCAATCTTAGATAATTAAGATTATACATTCATATATGCATATAATTTTTCCTTAAGGTAGATTTAGCTGTCACATATAAGAGAGAACATGTATTTCTCTTTTTGAGTCTGTGTTATTTTGCTTAAAATGATGTTCTCCAGTTCCATCTATTTTGCCGCAAATTATGTAACTTCATTCTTCTTTACTGCTGAATAATAGTTATATATGTATATATATATATATATATATATATATATATATATATATATATATATCACATTTTTGAAAATACAATCCTCTGTTGATGGACATCTGGGCTGATTACATATCCTTGCAATTGTGAAGAGTGCAGCATTAAATATGGAAGTGCAGGTGTCCCTGTGGAATGATGACTTATCTTCCTTTGGCTATTTTCCTAGAAGTGGTATAGCTGGAACATATGGTAGTTCTATTTTTAGGTTACTAAGGTATCTCCTTCCTACAGCTGTAGCCCTGTGGCATTTGATCCAGTCAGATCTCGGAAGCTAAGCAGGTTTGGGCCTGGTTAGTACTTGGATGGGAGAACGCCTGGGAGCACCAAGTGCTGTAGTCTTGGGAGAAGGACCTGGCAACCCACTTCCAAAAATCATTCTGCCACTAAAAACCCTATGAAGAGCAGAGAAGCACTGACAATACTGTTTTGTCTGTTATATGTAGGGTGGCTATAAGTCAGATACCAACTCAATGGCACAGAACAACAACAACAACAACAACAACAACAACAACGTATCTCCATACTGAATTAAGTGAACTAATTAATTGAACTAATTTCCCATGCCACTAGCAGTATAAAAGTGTTGCTTTATCTCTGCATCTTTGTCAGCACTTGCTGTTGTTTATTTTGTTAATATTGGCCGTTCTTACTGGTGTGGTATGGAATCTCAGTGCAGTTTTGATTTTCATTTCCATGATGGCTATGGATATTGAGCATTTTTTCCATGTGTTTATTGATCATTTGTATTTCTTTTGAAAACAGTCTATTCAGTTCCATTGCCCACTTGTTTATTAGGTTATTTGTAGTTTTGACGTTTAATTTCTTGAGTTCTTTGTATATCCTAGAAATTAATTCCTCTGTCAGATGGGTAGGATACAAAGATTTTCTCCCATTCTATAGGCTCTCACTTTACTCTATTGATTGTTTCTTTGGCTGTACAAAAGCTTTTTAATTTTATGTAATCCCATTTGTCAATTTTTGGTGCAGTTCCCTGGGGAATTGGAGTCTTGTTAAGAAAGAACTTGCTTATGCTTCAGTGATGGAGTATGTCCCTTATATTTTCTTTTAGTAGTTTTAATGTTTCTGTTTTTTAAAACATCTTTTATTAGTAATTTTTAATGTACAACTTAATGGGTCTCATTATGATATTTCCATCCATGCATTTTGCTGTACATCACTCACATTCACTTCTCTCTTATCCTATCATGACTTTCCTACATCATCCCCTCCCTCCACCAATGGTCTCCTTTCTACTTGTATATCTTTTTTATGAGTATATTTATCTATATATGTACACCCAAATTTTGCAGTAAGGATAACATATGTGATTTTTTTCTCACATTACCCTTTCTTCTTGTCTCCTTCATCTTTAGTCCATTGTCTTTCCCTGTTCAAATCCTGTCTGCTTTCATGACATATATGTCTTAATAATGAATATATATATATCTACATATGAGAGAAAACATGAGATGTTTATCGTTCTGGTCTGGCTTAATTTGCCTAAAAGATGATTTCTAGTTCCATCCATTTTCTAGTGAATACCATAATTTTGTCCTTCTTTATGGCTGAATAGAACTTTTCTGGTTTCATGTTGAGATCTCTGATCCATTTTGAGTTGATTCTCATACAGGTTGAGAGGTATGTGTCTACCTTCATTCTTCTACATATGGATATTCAAATTTTCCAGCATCATTTGTTGAAAAGACTATCTTTCCTCCAATGTACACCTTTGGTCCCTTTGTCAAAGATCAAGTGGCTGAAGTTGCATGGGTGTATATCTGGTTCTTCTGTTCTGTTGATCTTCATACCTGTTTTTGTGCCAGTAGCAAGATGTTTTTGCCACTACAATCCTGTAATATGGTTTGAAGCCAAGTATTGTGATGTCTCCTGCATTGTTTTTGCTGCTTAGGATTATTTTGGCTGTACAAGGTCTTTTTTACTTCCATATAAGTTTTAGATTTTTTTATATTTCTGTGAAATACATCATTGGAATTTTGATGATGATTGCATTGAATCTGTAGATTGCTTTTGGTAGTAAAGCCATTTTTACAATGTTGATTCTTCTGATCCATGAGCAAGGGAGGTCTTTCCATCTTCTAGTATCTTGTACTATGTCTTTCTTTATTGTTTTGAAGTTTACATTATAGAGGTCTTTAGGGTCATTTGTTAGATTGACTCCTAAGTATTTGAGTTTTTGGTGGGCTATTGTGAATGGGATTGTTGTTTTGATTTATTTCTCTTGTTCATTATTGGTATAAAGGAATGCTACTGGTTTTTAAGTGTTAATTTTATATCATGCTGCTTTGTTGAAGGAACTAACTATCCCTATGAGTTTCCTAATGGAGCTTTTAGGGTCCTTTACATATAGGATCATGCCATCTTCCAGTAGAAATAATTTGATCTCTTCATACCCTACTTGCATTCCTTTTATTTTTTCTCTTGCCTGATTCCTCTGGCTAGTACTTTAATCACTATATTGAATAAGAGAGGAGAGAGGGACCTTCTTATATTATTCCTTGTCTTAGAGGGAATGCTTTCAATATTTCCACATTTAGTATAATGTTAGCTAAATGTTTGTCATGGGAGAAGGATGTGGCAATCCATTGCTGAGGCAATCCTAAAACAACCAGCCATTGAAAACCCTATGAGGATCGTTATGAGTCAGACACAACTCAATGGCACCTAACAACAACAACAACAATATGTTTGTCATTTATGGCATTTATAATGTTGATGTTCCTTCTTTGTGGAGTTTATTCAGGACTTTTATCATGAAGCAATGTTGAGCTTTGTTGAAAGATTTTTAAGTATCAATTGAGATGGAGATAATCATGTGGTTTCTGTATGCAAGTATCTTGATATGTTGAATTACATTAATTGATTTGCATATGTTGAACCAGCCTTGCATCTGTGGAATGAATCCTACCTTTTTGTGGTATATGCTGTTTTTTATATGTTGCTATCTTTGGGTTGCAAGAATCTTATTAAGGATTTTTGCATCAATGTTCATGAGAGAAATTGGTTGACAGTTTTCTTTTTTTAAGTGATTTTTTTTCTGGTTTTAGTATCAGTATGATACTGGCTTCCTAGAATGAACTTGAAAGCATACCTTCCCTTACTATTTTATGGAATAGTGTGAGGAAGATAGGCATTGATTCCTCTTTAAAAGTTTGATAGAATTCACTTGTGAACCAACCAGGATCTGGGATTTTCTTTGTTGGGAGGTTCTTTATTACTGATTCAATTTCATTGCTTGTTATATGTCTGCTTAGTTTGTTCATATAGTCAAGACTTAACTTTGGTGGGTCATAAGTGTTAAGGAATTTATCACTTTCATCTGTGTTTTCATTTTTTGGGGGAGTAAACATTCTCAAGGCAGTGTGTGATAATCTTCTGGATTACATTAGTATCTGTTGTTTTTTCTCCCTTTTCATCTCTGAGTTTATTGATTTAGGCCTTTTCTCTCTTGTTTTTGGTGAGGTTTGCTAAGGGATTGTCAATTTTGTTTATCTTTTCAAAGAACCAGCTCTTAGTTTCATTAATTCTTTGTCTTGTCCTTTTAATTTCTACTTTGTTAATCTCTGCCTTGATCTTATTTATTTTTGCATGATAGTTCTGGAGTTGGCCTATTGCTGTTTTTCTAGTGTTTTGAGGTATATCATTAAGTATTTAATTGGACATTGCCATCTTTTTTTCCCTTTACTGATAAATGTTGATGGAGTACAGAGTAATACAACATTTGCTGTTTCCCTTCTGCAACTATTACATTGCTTTTGGTTACACTTTCATCAATTTACAAAGTTTATGGAAATTTTTGATTAATATATAGTAAAACTCATATGCAGTTGTGGTTTATATTCCCCTACATCATTGAAATTGAGATTATCTTCTCCCCATTTATCCCTTTATGATGTTTCCCCTCCCCTTCAAACATCCCACATTTCCTTCCCTTTGCTAGTCCCCTCTCTCTGTCTTTCTACTCTGTTTATATTTTCCCTTATAGTTATGTTTGATTGTTCATTTTTATATATCTGCCTATGCATAGATTTTTCTTCCTTGAAGTAACATTCACCTCCCACATATGAATGAGAACATAAAATATTTTTCTTTTTGAGCCTGTATTCATCTTTCCTATCTTTTTAATGTGGACACTCATGGCTATGAACTTCTCTGGAGAAATGCTTTTGTTGTATACTATAGATTTTGGAAGGTTGTGTTTTCATTATCATTTGATTGAAGCAACTTTTTAATTTTCTTTCTAATTTCTTTGATGACCTATTGATCATTCAGAAGTGTGTTATTTATTCTCCATGTGTTTGTAACATTCCTGTAGTTTTCCTTGCTATTGACTATTCCATTGTGATCTGATAAGATACAAGGAATGAATTCAATTTTTTTTGGACTTGTTGGGTTAAGTTTTTTGGACTAAAATTTGGTCTAATTTAGAAAAAGTTTCATGTGCTGAAAAGAATGTGTTTTCCACCTTTGTTGGATGGAATATTCTATAGTCTGTAGATATCTGTTAGGTCCAATTTGTCTATGGTGCTGTTTAAGTCCATTTTTTTTTTTGCTTTGATATCTTGTCTATTGACAAGAGTGATAATGAGGTCTCCCATAATTATTGTGTATGGACCTATGTATTCCTTTATTGTCAGTAATGCTTGTTTTATGAAGTTAGGTGAAGCGGTGTTTGGTATATAAATATTGACTAAAGTTATATCATCTTGGTTAATTGTTCCCTTTATTACTATATAGTGAACCTTTTGCCTCTTTTCATTAATTTGGGATTAAGGTCAAATTTGTGAGAAATTAGTATAGCTACCCCTGCTTTTTTGAGTTTCCACATGCTTGATATATTGCTTTTCAACCTTTTATGTTCAGTCTATTTCGGTCCTTGTGATTGAGATACCACATACTGATGGTTTTTGTTTTTTAATTCAGTTGGCCAATTGATATCTTGAATACCACATATTGATGGTTTTTGTTTTTTAATTCAGTTGGCCAATTGATATCTTTTAAATGATGGGTTAACACAATTTACATTTAGCTTAATTATTTAGAGGAATTAGTATTTTGCATGATTTTCTTGGTTGTTTCTCTATTGGGTTTGGATGTTGCTTGTTCTTCATTTTGTTCCTTGTTCATATTAGGGATTTGCTGGTTTATTAGGTTGGGTATCCTTGCTTTTTTATTAGTGTGGTTTGTTCATACATTACTCTCGTTGGTTATATTCATTCCTGTGGTCTTGCATTTGGGTTTGTCTTTCTTCTTCTTTATGTAATATTTCTTTAGGTAAATTCTGCAATGCTGGCTTTGTGGTCAACTATTGCTTAATCTTGTATTTACCATGGAAAGTCTTAAATTCTCCATCTATTTTAAAGAATAATTTTTCTGGATATAGTATTCTTTGACAGTTATTTGTTTTCAGGACTTGATATATGTCTCCAAAACCTTTTCTTGCTTTTAGGGTTGTTATTGAGAATTCTCACATTATTCTGATGGATTTACCTTTGTAATTGAGCTGACTTTTTCTCTTACAGCCTTTAAAATTGTTTCTTTCCTTTTAATTTTAGCATCCTAACTATGATGTGATGTGGAGAGAATCTCTTTTTGTGTAATCTATTTGCAATTCTCAATGCCTCTGTGGTTTGAGTGTATATTCTTCCCTTAGGTTTGGGAAGTTTTCAGCTATTATTTCATTGAATAAATTTTATATGCTTCTAGTTTTAGCTTCACTTCCTTCTTGTGCTCCCTGAATTCATAGATTACATCTGCTCATTTTATGACAGACTTCTTGAAAGTTTTGGTCATATTGCTTCATTTTTGGTCCCTCTTCTTACTTGAATAAGTATGCTCTTCAAACTTTATCTTATGTCCCTGATATTATGTTTTCTGCTTCATCCAATATGGATGCATTAAATTTTATTTTCATTTTCATTTGATTGACTATTTTTTAATTCCATTTTTATTGGTTATTTTTGCAGATATTGATTTCTTTGCTGAAGTTTTTGTTTAAGTTAGATACATTTTTGTCCAGAGTTTCAGTTGCATTCATCTGCTTGGTTGTGCTATCTTTGAGGTTTTTTAACTGTCTCCTAAGCAGACTTTTAAATTGTGTGGCATTTCTAGCACTTGGACAGCTTTGATTTCAGTTATTAAAGTGTTGTGGTTATTAGGGGGAACTTCTTTGTCTTTCTTTTCCATACATTTTATAGTTCTGTGTTGGGTTTTGGGCATTTCTTAGTCTGGTTATTTATGCCTTATGTATTTGGGATTATCCTTGGTTTAATGCCTTCTTTTGAGGTCTTCATCCCTTATATTACTCAACACATAGTATGTGTTCTGCTACTAAAGTTATAGCTTCATCTGAAATCACATTTATAATTATGTTTTACCTTGTTTGAAGCCAGGTAGTCTTTAAGAAGTTAAAACTCTCTTGCTGAGTGACATGACACATGCTTGTAATCCCAGTGACTCAAGAGGCAGAAGTAGGGATGTCATAAATTCAAGACCAGAGGCAATCTGCATAATTTATTGAGACCCTGTCTCAAAAAGTGAAAAAAGGGGCTGAGGGTGCAGCTCAATGATACAGCACTTGCAAAGCATGCAAGCTTGAGGCCCTGGGCTCAACCCCCAGTACTAAAAAAAAAAAAAAAAAAAGAAAAGAAAAGAAAAGAAAAGAAATTAAGTCTGGGAAGGGGTTGTTAGGAATAGTGATGAATATGTTTTTGGGGTGAACATCGAATATAGTATAAGTATTGATGGCAGAAAGATGAAAGTCTGATAGGTAGGTGGGATAAAGTTGGGGAGAGAACAAGATTAGACTGGAATAAGGAAGAAGAAGTAGAAATGGGATTGTTGGAATAAGAGTGAGAAAAGAACAGGTAAAATTCCTTATATGCTTTTTATATGTAATATAACCTAGAAATGATAATGATTAAAAATTTTGATTAGTGAAAAGGACAAAAAAGATAACAAAGTCTAAAGAAGGGGAGGAAGAAAAAAAGTGATGAATAGAAAAGTGAAAGAGAAAAGCAAAATGAAAATCAAAGCAGCACAAAAACTATACCCTAAAGATTAAAAAAAAATAACCAAAGGCACACAAATATATGAAATAAAGCAAAACAGAGAAAGAGAGGGAGCAAGCAAGCAAAGAATAAGCAAGCAAGCCCGAACAGACCAAATAGCACTATTGGGTCAGTTTAGGTGCCAGTCACTTCATTCCCTATGAGTTCCACTTGCTCTCCCTAGGTTGCTGAACAGCAAACACATTATTTGTTCATGAGCAGTTCCTGATCAGCTCTCAGAGTGGGCATGTGCTCTCCAGGTCCCTCCCCACACCTGTGGGAAAATTCTGCTTTAGGTCCACTGTCCCCTAGACCATCACGATTCCTTGTCTGCTGACAAACCCAGACCCTGCGAGCTGTATCACATGTACCATTGGGAACTGCATTGCCCCTCAGTTGTCTTCCTAGTTTTTGTCCCCAGGATGATTGCAACTATACTAATTTGATTTGTGTTTCCTAGCTGTGCTGGCGGAATGGCACCCTCCCTCCTGTTGTGGCGGTGGGAAACCAGTGCCAGCAGTACACATCCAGAGCTGAAACGCGGCTCCCTCTCTCCTGTTGTGGCGGGACAGTCATGCAGACGCAATCTCCACAGACATACGGGCACACATATGCCTGGACCCCAGACACACCAGAGGGGATCCTAAATCATCCCACTGCACTGTGGAGAAAGGTGAGGTCTGCGGAGGAGGCTGAGCACCACGCGGACAGAGTGCTCCTTTCTGGCAGAGTCTTGCGGGACAATTAGACACAATAAGAACAGTTTCTAGCGCAATTGCTGTGCATGGCAGACCTACTACAGACTCT